>OZ037781.1:390000-447500 GCA_964035525.1 Porites cylindrica
ATTGTTTTAATTTCTCCGGGATCACTGCATTTAAATAGTCAACTTACAGGGAATTATTAGAAATTCTGGTAGTACTGTAGTCGAGTGAAGCCATTGTTATTATAATCCTATATTATTACACATCAAACAGCAAGCTCATTAGCACAATTAAGACCTTTAAGCAGGCTTCAACTAGCATAAATTGAACTTTCTCTAGCACAAATCACTCTTAGCCAGAGACTAAGGTTAGTATTTCTGTTTTGGCATTGAAAAAAAAAAAACAGTCAATTTGAAGACTTTTTGGATCACCTTTATATAGAACCACAAAGAAAAAAATTAAGTTTGTAGTTGATTATCTCAAATCTAATTTTTTGGTATACTACAAGGCATAAGTTCTAGCTGCCTACTTAAAGTTTACCATAAACAAGGAAACATGTAGAAACAAAACAAAAGCAAAAAAAAAACAGAACATATGCTTAGCATGTAAGGGTTAACCTTCAGCAATGCAAAGCTCTGCGTCTCAACTCAGGGACATTATTCAGGTTAGATTTAATGTTTATTTAATATTTCATCTATATATTTATTTAATAGTGTTTAAGGTCATCACTGGTCTGTTTTTTGTTGCCAACTTTCATTCTAGTACAAATCTAGAAACTAGTACTGATTTCACAACTTACAAAGTTGCATCTTTGCAACGGTTTTTCCATTGGAGATGACAAAAAACTTTTGGAATAGCTTTCAAAAATCCTAGGAGCGTATTCAAGACAGCAGACTATTGGTTACCATCACATTCTCTTTAATTATGTTCGGATTATTTGTAATATGCACGTCCACATTTCTTGGTGTTACAAAAGTTCCTTCGTAAATATCAGTTGTCAGTTTGTTTGTTTACTTGTTTTTTTTTCACTCTAGGTTTTTGCTTGTTAGCAAACCAGCATGTTGCTATTTGCAGTTAGTGAAGTGCGGTTATAAAAAAAAACTAGTAAAAAGTTAGGATTATTACTAACTCTTTCTCTTTTTCGGAATTTTATTGTAACACCAAGTAATACAGGGCTATTATGTTTTTAAAGTGCTAATGTGCTTGCATTTTCTACTTAAAATTTTAGCTTCTTATTTAATTTCAGATCTAAGGTGGCACACTCACACGATTAGGAGCCCATCACGTTTAATCTAGCCAACCTCGCCCCTGCTGGGCTGTGGAAGCTCTGCCTCTGAGAAGGTGTGTTTCTGATGTCCTCTGAGATATTCCAACGAAGAAATCCTGTGAAATTTTATCTGATTCTGTAATTCTTGCTGGGGGCAGTTGGGCACTTGGACGATTTGGCCGTTTGTTCCCAAGTGGGGAGGACAGCGTGGAGGAAGGTGAGAGTTTGCTTCTTATGTTCTTGCGGCTTCATTCATTTTGTCATAATACTGCCCACACCTTTTTCCAAAAAAACAGTAAGGTGCTTGCCTGCAAACAATATGTCTGGGAATGTTCCACTGCGGTAGGATGAAAAACGGGGGTGCTAACATTGTGTGACTAACGAAGTAGGTGAGTGGATGGAGGATTCGAGGACAGAGGACTGGACACTGAATCTCACTAGTGTGGCGTGGGTGGATTTTTACAAATGACATCAAATTGAGCTGATAGTCATAAAAATCTCTCTAATGGGGGGCAACTGGTGATAGAGTTCTCTTCTAAACCTAAAAATTTCACATCTATCTCAAGCTTGCTTAGGCCTAATAATAAACAACCGTTCAACCATCACAGAGGATATAAGCAAATCAATTATTATCTTAATCATCATTTCATTCTCATATTTCCGGCTTGAATTATCTAAAGCTGATCAGAACTAAGGTTTTATTACATCAACATCTGTTGTTTGTTTGTCTGTTGTTTTTGTGTCAACTGGAAACAACAGTCAAACAAACGTGGCTGTTGATGTTAAAGACTAACTTCTCTTTGATATTATTTAAACCTTTGGAAAGCAAAATAACTAAACAATTTGGATTTAGGATTCAATTATTATCTTAATCATCATTTCATTCTCATATTTCCGGCTTGAATTATCTAAAACTGATCAGAACTAAGGTGTTATTACATCAACATCTGTTGTTTGTTTGTCTGTTGTTTTTGTGTCAACTGGAAATAACAATCAAACAAACTTGGCTGTTGATGTTAAAGACTAACTTCTCTTTGATATTACTTAAACCTTCGGAAACCTAGATAACTAAACCGTATTAATTTAGGATCAAATTATTACGATTAAATTAACTTTGGTTAATCAGACTGCTGTAGAAGTCTTCTCTATTTCCTTTTTTTGAAAGGGACATAGAGTAGATTTCCTTGGCTTGTGTGATAAATCAAGTTAATTTGACCTTCATGCTTTAGGTTCGGTTGTAGGCATAAATTTATAAACAACGTTTTATCATAAGCATAGATTTTAGTTCTGTATCTTCCTTAAATTTTCAGCTAATTTCATTCAGCAGTGACTTCAACTGATACATTAAAATCGGCCTTCCCATAAAGGACTGGAACTGGAAGATGCTTTTTATTTATTTATTTATTTTTAAATTTAAACAGCACATTTGACTAGTTCCAGTTTTTTGTTGGAAACCTGATGTTAAGTATCCGTTCCGGTCACGACAGCTGAAACATCTCTAGGGAAATTGGCTCAAATTAGTATTCCGGCAAATTTTCATTATTATGCGGATACTCATCCCGGCTAGCTGCATAAATTAAGACTTAAATCAAATCCAAGTTTTTCCAGCTAACATTTAATTTTACTTTAGAGGATTAAAAAATATATATATTTCCGCTAATTTCCTTTTCGTTTCGAAATGCGAAAATTTGTCCGTTATTTTCATTAGAAGTAAAAGGATCCAAAATTTAACTTAAATGAAATATTTATTTACAAAGTCGCTTTAGATCTAATCCCTTTGGCGAAATTTGAAGGCAAAATCTATTCGGCACTGATTCTAAATAACGGCATCCTAACTCATAATAGGGAGGGCAAATTTAGATATTAAGAAACATTAAGACCAAAACTCAATCGCGGCACATCGGCATTTCAGGATAAATGATAATAAACGGCGTTAGAATAAAATCTTATTTCACCTAAACATTAATCACTAAACATTAAAATAGGGCGAGAGAAATCCAGCATTAGTTGCTTCGCAGAGGAGAGATTATTATTGACTTGTGCTCTTTGGTGAAGTTTGTGAAATGAAGGTCAGTCAGACCAGCGCGATTCTTTGTTCAATTCTCTGCCTTCGTTTCTGACCGACACGCACTCGAAAAGTGAGTTACACTCTATAGCACCCTCTTTTTTCTTGTCCGAGTCTCTGGATATTTTCACGATATATTGACTTTGTAGATACGCGTCTTCAACTAAAACAAATTATATTCTCGCTGAAAATTATTTTTGGCCGGTGTGGTATTGTGACGTAAATGAATGGGACCCTGAGGGCATGAGGAGCAAACTCTCACTTTCCTCTACGCTGCCCACCCCACTTGAGAACAAACGGCTGAATTTTCTAAGTGTCCAACTGCCCCCAGCTTGAATGAAGGGATCAGATAAAACAGACCAGGATTTTGAAGTTGGAATATTAAATGAGGACAGAAGAATGAGCACCTACTCGGAGCAGAGTGAAAGCAGCCCGGCAGGGGCGAGGAAGGCTAGATTACTTTTTTTTAACATATTTTTTTATTTATTTTTTTAGTGTAAATAAATGGACAACAGAGACCGGTTTTATTTCTTCAATAAAGTATCGTTATCTTCAGTACCCGTGTTGTTTACTATGTAATCTAACTACTTGAGTGAACCACATAAACACCCTAAAGGACCGGACACAGCAAAACATTGCGCGCAGTAAAGACTTGTTTACACCAGCGACATGAACACAAGCATAAGTTAAGTGCGGACGTAACAGCACAAGAATAAACACAAACACAGGAGAAAGTACGCACTGATTCTTTCTATTCTCACCAGTAATTCACGCATTTAAAGCACAAGTACAAGAAAACCAAACGCGTTCGTTTTATTCTTCTTACGCTTGCTCTTTAATTTTGTGAATTAGTGATGATCAAGAAAAGAATGAGTGTGTTCCTTCTTCCCATGTTTCTGCTTATCCTTTTGTTGTTGACGATTTCACTGAACTCAGTTGTACCGGTTTTGCTTGCGTACATGTCGCTAGTATAAACTAATCTTTAACTTACGCCGTTTTCCAACCAAGCGATTGTTGCATTCAATGTTGTTGCAGATTTATTGAACAAATTGCTTTTCTTTACACATCGCAAGCAACAATCTCAGCGTTAAAAAACGACGTAAATTTACTGCGCGCAATGCTTCAAAGTGTCCGAGCCTTTACGTTTGAGAAAACCATAAGTACTTCAACAAGAAAGTACAAGTGTCGATGCGAACTTGGAAAAACAAAACACTATTAAGAGAACTTTCACCCACGCAAATTCTTATAATTTTCTGATAAGCAACATTTCAAGTTGTTTCGATTGAGTTTTTCAGAGACCATACCGATATTTTTCATTCACATTAAAAAGTGATTTTATCCTTATGTGATCGCTACTGAATGATTTTGTATTTAATAGCCGTGATATATTGTTCAATAAAAAATTTCTAAATGACTCAAATTAATCCTACGCTGCTTAATATCAAAATTCGCTGCTTGGAAATTTTGGTGAATTTTCTTTCATGCGATCCTAGAGACTCAGCTGTTATCTCACCACCTGTCTAAGTGCAACTTTATTCCAAATTTTGATTATTAGCGTTTCTCTGTACATCTGTAGAACTGCTAGACATAATTCTTTTTAAACCTCATCAAATAATCTTCACGATGTGCAGAATAATGTCTGAAACTTTCATTAAGACTGATTCACTGTAACACCTTGAAATTTCAAGGCAAACGTAGCCTACAAACTGGCCAAAAATCTGCGTTAGTACCACATTCATCGTTTTGACGTTACGCTAATATTTCTAATTTAATGCGGATCATGCTTACCTCCATGACCAGTACATTTTAGTTTGAATTTTGTTGCAACTTTTGAATGCAAAACATTGACAACATCCGCACTAAGGGGAATGAAAAATATTGGTATGGTCTCCGAAAAACTGTATTGAAACACCTCAAGGTCTTTCTCAAACTCGCACCAACACTCGTATTTTCAGATTAAAGCACTAGCTGATTTAAATCAAGAGAGAGAGAGAGAGAGAGAGAGCTAAGTTCTGCTTTTGATAAACACCTAGTTAATCTTTGTGGTACAAATCAGACTAATCTTTGTCAAGCAGTTTGCATTTCGACGCAAAGTAAGCCACAAACAAGTGTTTTTCAGAAACGAAATCGACCAAAAAATAATCATCTCGACTGTTTCATTGTTAAGAAACAAAATGGTGCAATCTTCCTTGAAGTAGCTCTTGGGGTCGTCACGCAGAGGCAAACGCCTTGCGTGACCATCTCAAGGACAACTGCAAACAAGACTACGATTCTGAAGCAAACTGGAAATAAAAAGGATTCATAACGCACTCCTTTGTGGCGCATTTTGCGATGTAAACAAATCATTGACAAAGTTGGTCTCAAATCACCCACTAAGGGTGATACTGTGAACTTCTTTTAGTTCCCAAGTGATGAAAATGCCAATTCTCCTTGCTCATTCTCACAGTTTATTTATAACAGTGAAGTGATTTCTCGCGTGCCAAACCAATACCCTAAATTGTCGTTTTCTTCTTCTAACCACCCTTCCAGCTTCAAAACGTTTTGGTTGTGACTAAAAAACGACTCCAAAGTTCAAGGCGCCAAAAGCTAGTACCCACTCCCCTTGCAATTTAGGCAATTTAAGGTAGATTTGAGATTCGTCAAAAAGTTCACAGAAAATAAACCAAGAAATGAACTAGCACAGACATGCGATCCACCAAGACTATACAGTCAAGACAAGTCATTCATTCAGTTAGTAAATAAAGTCAAAGTCAATAAAGCACTAAGTTGCGTCGATATACCAGTTATACCAGTCGATATACCAGTTAAGCAGTAAATAAGAAGATATATCAGTATGTCATGCAGTCAGCAACTAACGAGGTAAATTGTTCAACTAGTTAGGAAAACAAGCCTTCCTAGACTATAAAAAAGGATTTCACATAGTCACCATTTTGGATTTTTTAAGGGAATAACCTATGATTTTGGTCAAAAATTACAAACTTCCACTTCGTTCGTTGAGAAAAAAATGGGCCTTGAAGTAGTGTTTGACGATTATCTAGCTAAAAAACAAGTTGTCCTAGACTACAAAAACATTGACTTTAAACAGTGGCCATTTTGAGATTTCTTCAAAGGAGTTAACCCATGATTTTGGTCCATAAATATTGGATATTATGAAGTTGCCACACTGAGATTTTTTACATAGGGGTTAACCCAAGATTATGGTCAAAAATTGCAAATTTCCTCTTTGTTTGTTTGTTTTTTTTTGGGCAAAATAAGTCCAGAGATAATGTCTGATGATCATCTAGTTAAAAATCAAGCCCTAAGCCAATCGAAGGTGTTAGCAATTTAACGATTACTAAGTCGTTTTCTCTTGTAACAAATCATTCAGCCTGTATACATTTATGTCCACAGTCAGTCAGCCAGTCAGCTATGCAGTCAGTCAGTCAGTCAGCCAGTTAGTCAACCAGTCAGTCAATTAGTCAGTCCGTCAGTCAGTTAGTTAGTCAGTCAGCCAGTCGATCAGTCAGTCAATCAGCCAGTCAGTCAGCAAATCAATCAGTCAACAAGCCAGTCACCTAGTCAGTCAGTCAGCAAGTCAGTAAGTCAGTCACTCAGTATGTCAATCAGTCAGTCAGTCAACCAGCCAGCCAGTCAGTCATCAGCCAGTTGGCCAGTCAATCATTCAGCCAGTCAGTCTGTCAGTCAATAAGTCAGTCAGCCAGTCAGTCAGTAAGTCAATGATTTTGGTCAAAAATTGCAAATTTCCTTTTCGTTTGTTTTAGGAAAAGTAGGCCTTGAAGAAGTGTTTGACCATCATCTAGTTGGAAAACAAGTCGTCCTAGACTATAAAATATTGATTTTAAACAGTGGCCATATTGGATTTTCTCAAAGGGGTCAACCCATGATTTTGGTCAAAAAATGAAAATTTTATCTTTGTATGTTTTTGGACAAATGGGCCTTGAAATATTGTTTGATGATCATTAAGGTAGAAAACAAGCCCTCCTAGACTATAAAAAAATTGGATATTAAAAAGCTGCCGTACTGAGATTTTGTACATAAGTGTTAATCCAAGATTTTGGTCAAAAATTGCAAATTTCCTCTTTGTTTGTTTGTTTGTTTTTTTGGAAAAATAAGTCTGATGATCATCTAGTTAAAATTCAAGCCCTCAGCCAATCAAATGTGCTAGCAATTTCATGATTGATAAGTTGTTTTTTCTTGCAACAAATCATTCAGCCTGTATAAATTTTTGTCCACAGTCAGTCAGCGAGTCAGCTATGCAGTTAGTCGGTCAGTCAGCAAGTCAGTCAGTTGGTCAGTGAATCAGTCAGTCAGTCAGTCAGTCAGTCAGCCAACCAGTTAGTTAGTCCCTTGAGTCAATCAGTCAGTCAGTTAGTCAGTAAGTCAGTCAGCCAGTGAGTCAGTTAGTCAGCAAGTCAATGATTTTGGTCAAAAATTGCAAATTTCCTTTTTGCTTGTTTTAAGAAAAAAAATAGGCCTTGAGGTAGTGTTTGACGATTATCTAGTTAGAAAACAAGTCATCCTAGACTATAAAAACATTGATTTTAAACAGTGGCCATACTGTTTTTTCTCAAAGGGGTTCACCCATGATTTTGGTCGAAAAATGGAAATTTCATCTTTGTATGTTTTTGGACAAATGGACCTTGAAATATTGTTTGATGATCATTGAGGTAGAAACCAAGCCCTCCTAGACTATAAAATTTTGGATATTACAAAGCTGCCCTACTGAGATTTTTACACAGGAGTTAACCCAAGATTTTGGTCAAAAATTGCAAATTTCCTTTTTGTTTGTTTGTTTTTTTTGGAAAATAAGTCTAGAAATAATGTCTGATGATCATCTAGTTAAAACTCAAGCCCTCAGCCAATCAAAGGTGCCAGCAAATTAATAATTAATAGGCCGTTTTTTCTTGCAACAAATCATTCAGCCTGTATACATTTTTGTCCACGGCCAGTCAGCGAGTCAGCTATGCAGTCAGTCAGTCAGCAAGTCAGTCAGCCAGTTAGTCAACCAGTCAGTCAGTCAGTCATAAAGTTAGGCAGTCAGTCAGTCAGTCAGTCAGCAAGTCATGATCAGTCAATCAGCCAGACAGTAAGCCAGTCAGGTAGTATGTTAGTCCGTCAGGCAGCTAACAAGTCAATAAGTTAGTGATGCTGGCTGTATAAGCCACAATGTAGATTGCATGTCTGATCTAACCCACAGTCAGTTTTACATCTCTTCATCTTCCATGTCAAAATCATGAAAACTTTGAACACAGTTTATAGTTAGAACTGTGTTCAAAGTTTTCATTATATTACAGTTTTCAATATTGCCGGGTCACTGACAATGTGGTAGTTCTAAATTTTTGCAATGACTTTGGAATTGCAAAAATTGGCACATGGAAATTATGTAAAACTGTTTTTTTTTTTACTAAACTCTAGCAGAACTTAGCTAATATCAATAACGTAGCTGTGGCAAAACTGATCAAAAGCAAACTAATACTTATCCAGGCTTAAAATCAAAAATTTATCTGACGTGATTAATTATCAAGCCAAATTTTAACTGAGTGGTTCTTTGCACAGTAGGATTATAAAATTGAATTTTTATATGCATTTTTATGGAATAAGAATCCAGTCAGAAAATCAATGTGAAACTGCTACATGTAACTTGCTCCAGTGATTCATTAAAACTCTCAAATTAAGTTTCAAGTGGTATGAACACTTCAAAGTGTTCTCGACAGTTTTCCTTCATTTTGGATTGCCTTTTGAGCTTCAAATACAGACTGTTTTTCCTGAAAAGGTTAGGGTCAAGTGAATTTCTCCAACTACACTAAGCTACCACATGCTCTGAAAATAGACATTGATTCAACTCACTTTTATCAGTTAATTTCAATTCTTTGTGTTTGTTCCTGTTTCTTTTCAAAATCGAAACCAACTCTTCTGCACAGCAGCAACTAAAGTAATTTTGCCGTCAAGTAAAACACAAGGAATCAGCTGTTGATACTTTTGCCCTGTACATTTTACTTACTAATTTCTGCAGTCGAAAGATTGTATTAAGAAACCTTGTAGGAAGAAAAAACCTGCACAAAGAAATCTCCACATGCCTTGTATCATGTGAATGTTGTAGCGAACTCCTATGTGTGCACAAACCAACCAACTCCTGAAAGATGCACTTTATTGTTAACTCCTTTAAAGTGCATTTAAATGCATTTTTAATTTTGTGTCCTGGATAAGATTAGTAATGATTGTCTTTTGAACAAGCAGCCACATTTTGTTTATCTGGTTCACTCAGAGCTGGATTACAAAGTAATCTATATGGTACTTAAGATAATCTTTAAAACCTAAATGTTGAAGACTTGATCCTGTCTGTTTGTGGCATAATGCATCTGATCTGGATAAGAAAAACATAGCATACATAAGCATCTAAGTCAAGTTACAATCATGAACATTACAATAATAAAATATTCTATTTCTCAGTTCATATAATATTATTTTCTAAGAACCATTACAGTCAAACCCTGTGAATCAATATGGACACTGAGGGGGCCATTAGAAAAGGTCTGTCAGGGTGGAAAGAAAATCATTTTTACAGCTTGCCATTCGGGCAAGCGGAAGCTAGCATTTACTAGCCCAGACGTCATTTCAACTAGCCCCAAAAGCTTTTCGTCAAGCAGAATTGATTTCACTCTTCTTCTGTTGTTCAAATTCCCCAAAGAACATCACTTGCCCGTTGGGCAAGTTAAAAACAGTTTTACTAGCCCGATAGCGAAATCCACTCGCCCCGGGCTATCGAACACTACTTCTTTGCACGCTGTCTGTATTAACAGGTGTCCATATTAAGTGGATTGAATATAGAGCAAATGTAGGGGTTTCGTTCCCCAAGGACAAAGGAAACTGTCCATAATAATGAGGGGGCTGTATTAGGGTTGCGTACTATCTTGGAATCTAATGGACAAGAGCAGCTTGAATTCCACAATGCCTGATAAACCATTTTGGCCAAATAAATAAGTTGGTGTCTCCAGCCTTTTTGTAACAGATTGTAGCCATGATAATGAAATAATTTATGATAATAAAAATGGTCACAAACCAACCTATGAACTTGTGGTCTCTTTCCTGTGGCAATGATGTCCTTTAGTTTTCACAGCTGCCTCCATTGTTGGAGCCACTGATGAACATGCATCTGAAGATCTGTCCCACCCTGTTCAAAACAAATTCCAACATTAATTTTAACATTAAAAGGATTTCACCTGAATAAGGGTTGTGGAACAACAGTGGGCTGAAAAACCTTCCTGTAGAACAGGACCAACCTAGAAACAGGTGTGAGCTTTTTCCAGGTAACCCATGACTATATTAATAGCAAACAAAAGTAAAATAAAACCAAAGAGATCTCTTAACTGTTCAATTCCCCGCTAGGCTGTCAACACATACATTTCTCCTTGTTCATCGCCGCTTGGGGACATTTCGCAAGGAGGAACTTCCGCGACTCAGCAACAAAAAATTGCATAATGATAGTGTAAAATCTGTCTGGTCATAAGCAACGATTGGACAATGGAGTAGTTATATTTTGAGTGGTTTCAGCTATTATTTAGGAATGAAAAACAAGTCAAATGTAAACACTATGAATCTATAACAAAACAGTCAATATTTGTGGAATATATTCTTCTCCAGAAGAAGAGTTCGAGTTTTGCTGGAGCTCATTGGCAGATAAACACAACAATTCTCCAAAATCAACCAGGAGAAACTGAACAAATTTGTATTGCAACCCAAGGACTTTACCAGATTTTTAGTAAGTACACATTGCCCTTATGTCTGACATAAGTATGGAATTTCTGTCACCGAGTCACAGACGTTCTTCCTCCCAAAACGTCGCCAGCAGCGAGGAGCAAGGTGAAATGGCTGTTATCGCAGGCTACTTCCCCCGCTACCAATTTCATATACCTAGCAACACGAAATTTCAGCGAAAACCCTGCCACATTCAATGACTTCATGGCCTGTGTCAGCAAACACTTCCAGAACTAAATCTTTTTTTTAAAATTCAGTAGGTAACCACTAAAAGTATGAATGAAGGTTCACCAACCAACCTGGCAACTTGTGATCTCTTCCCTGTGACGATGATGTCCTTCACTCCAGCTACTCCTCTATTGTTGCAGCCACTTTTGAACATCTGAAGTTCTGCCCCAACCCTTTTCAAAACAAATCTTTTTTGTTGTCTTCTGCCTGAAAAGGAAAATAAGAAATTGAACATTGAACAATTAACTACATATAAGTGTACATGATAATCTGAGAAAGGAGAAACCACCCAGAGGATGCTTTCCTAGTCTCCTTAGAAGTTGCTACCCTGTACACAAATATCCCACAAGAAAAGACAATAAACACCAGTATGCAAAGCATACCAGAATTTCTATAGGGAAAACACCCCTATCCCCACCCAATCCCTCAGAAGAATCCTTAAACTTATTCTTCAAAAGAACTTGTTTGAATTCAACGGCAAAAACTCCAAACACACGGAACTGCAATGGGTACAAAGATGGCAGTTGCCTTTGCCAACATCTTTTTGTCGGCGGTCAAGACAGAAATATTGAACCCCAGCAAAACTAAACCTCTTGAGTGGAAAAGATAGATTCACGATATTTTTCTCATTGTAGAGAACTGAGAGGAACGAGATACATGAATTCATTGCTCTTGGAAACAGGCATCACCCTTCAATTAAATTTACTGCTAAAAATATCTGATAAAGGGATTAACTTTCTGGATACACCTGTTTACAAAGGCGAGAGATTTCACAACCAACGAATACTTGACATCCGCACACATGTTAAACCTACAGAGACTTTTCAATATACGCATTTCTCTTTCTGCAACCCCCACAGGGTCAGAAAAGGTCTCATAAAGGGCGAATCCCTTAGACTTCTGAAAACTAACTCCTCAGCTAAATTCTTCTATGAGAACATCTACAACTTGAAAAAATGCCTTCGTGCTAAAGGTTACCCTCACAATTTCAAAGAAAAAATCACCTTTGAGGTTAAATTTATTGAACAGAAGTCAGCTTTACAAAAGAACAATGAAGTGCGAAAAGAGATTCTGCCTTTGCCGAACCTTAAAAACATTTTAATGAGAAAAAGGCACTTAATTCAAGATAAACGAGTACTGAGGGACATATACAACGAGCCTCCCATCATTTCATTTAAAAGAGGAAAATCGCTGGGAGATATCCTCATTAGAGCAAAACTGTAAGGGCACTATCACACTATCACGAGCTTATGAGTCGTGTTTGGCCCATTAACACGTTTCACGTAAGTATGGAATTTCTGTCACCGAGTCGCAGACGTTCTTCCTCACGAAACCTTACCAGCAGCGAGGAGCAAGGAGAAATGGCTGTTATCGCAGCCTAATTCCCCCGCTACCAATTTCATATACCTAGCAACACAAAATTTCAGCAAAAACCCTGCCACATTCAATGACTTCCTGGCCTGTGTCAGCAAACACTTCCAGAACTAAATCTTTTTTTAAAATTCAGTAGGTAACCACTAAAAGTATGAATGAAGGTTCATAAACCAACCTGGCAACTTGTGATCTCTTCCCTGTTGGCGACGACGTCCTTCACTCCAGCTGCTCCTCTATTGTTGCAGCCACTTTTGAACATCTGAATTTGTGCCCAACCCTTTTCAAAACAAATCGTTTTTGTTTTCTTCTGCCTGAAAAAGAAAATAAGAAATTGAAGATTGAACAATTACCTACATATAAGTGTACATGATAATTTGAGAAAGGAGAAACCTCCCAGAGGACGCTTTCCTAGTCTTCTTAGACGTTGCTACCCTGTACACAAATATCCCAAAAGAAGAGAAAATAAACACAGTATGCAAAACATACCAGACTTTCTATGGGGAAAACACCCCTATCCTCACCCACTCCCTCTGAAGAATTCAACGGCAAAAACTATCTCCAAACAAATGGAACTGCAATGGGTACAAAGATGGCAGTTGTCATTGCCAACATCTTTTTGTCGGCGGTCGAGACAGAAATACCGAACCCCAGCAAAACTAAACCTCTTGAGTGGAAAAGATAGATTCACGATATTTTTCTCATTGTGGAGAACTGAGAGGAACAAGATACATGAATTCATTGCTCTTGGAAACAGGCATCACCCTTCAATTAAATTTACTGCTAAAAATATCTGATAAAGGGATTAACTTTCTGGATACACCTGTTTACAAAGGCGAGAGATTTCACAACCAACGAATACTTGACATCCGCACACATGTTAAACCTACAGAGACTTTTCAATATACGCATTTCTCTTTCTCCAACCCCCACAGGGTCAGAAAAGGTCTCATAAAGGGCAAATCCCTTAGACTTCTGAAAACTAACTCCTCAGCTAAATTCTTCTATGAGAACATCTACAACTTGAAAAAATGCCTTCGTGCTAAAGGTTACCCTCACAATTTCAAAGAAAAAATCACCTTTGAGGTTAAATTTATTGAACAGAAGTCAGCTTTACAAAAGAACAATGAAGTGCGAAAAGAGATTCTGCCTTTGCCGAACCTTAAAAACATTTTAATGAGAAAAAGGCACTTAATTCAAGATAAACGAGTACTGAGGGACATATACAACGAGCCTCCCATCATTTCATTTAAAAGAGGAAAATCGCTGGGAGATATCCTCATTAGAGCAAAACTATAAGGTCACTATCACACTATCATGAGCTTATGAGTCGTGTTTGGCTCATTAACACCTTTCACGTAAGTATGGAATTTCTGTCACCGAGTCGCAGACGTTCTTCCTCACAAAACATTGCCAGCAGCGAGGAGCAAGGTGAAATGGCTGTTATCGCAGGCTACTTCCCCCGCTACCAATTTCATATCCCTAGCAACACGAAATTTCAGCGAAAACCCTGCCACATTCAATGACTTCCTGGCCTGTGTCAGCAAACACTTCCAGAACTAAATCTTTTTTTAAAATTCAGTAGGTAACTACTAAAAGTATGAATGAAGGTTCACCAACCAACCTGGCAACTTGTGATCTCTTCCCTGTTGGCGACGATGTCCTTCACTCCAGCTACTCCTCTATTGTTGCAGCCACTTTTGAACATCTGAAGTTCTGCCCCAACCCTTTTCAAAACAAATCTTTTTTGTTGTCTTCTGCCTGAAAAGGAAAATAAGAAATTGAACATTGAACAATTAACTACATATAAGTGTACATGATAATTTGAGAAAGGAGAAACCACCCAGAGGATGCTTTCCTAGTCTCCTAAGAAGTTGCTACCCTGTACACAAATATCCCACAAGAAGAGACAATATACACCAGTATGCAAAGCATACCAGAGTTTCTATAGGGAAAACACCGCTATCCCCACCCAATCCCTCAGAAGAATCCTTAAACTTATTCTTCAAGAGAACTTGTTTGAATTCAACAGCAAAAACTCCAAACACACGGAACTGCAATGGGTACAAAGATGGCAGTTGCCTTTGCCAACATCTTTTTGTCGGCAGTCGAGACAGAAATAACGAACCTCAGCAAAACTTAACCTCTTAAGTGGAAAAGATAGATTGACGATGTTTTTCTCATTGTGGAGAACTGAGAGGAACAAGATACATGAATTCATTGCTCTTGCAAACAGGCATCACCCTTCAATTAAATTTACTGCTAAAAATATCTGATAAAGGGAATAACTTTCTGGATACAACTGTTTACAAAGGCGAGAGAATTCACAACCAAGGAATACTTGAGATCTGCACACATTTTAAACCTACAGAGACTTTTCAATATACGCATTTCTCTTTCTGCAACCCTCACAGGTCAGAAAAGGTCTCATAAAGGGCAAATCCCTTAGACTTCTCAAAACTAACTCCTTAGCTAAATTCTTCTCTGAGAACATCTACCACTTCAAAAAACGCCTTTGCGCTAGAGGTTACCCTCACAATCTCACAGAAAAAATCACCTCTGAGGTTAAATTTACCGAACAGAGGTCAGTTTTAAAAAAGAACAATGAAGTTTGAAAGAAAATTCTACCTTTGCTGAACCTTAAAAACATTTTAATGAGAAAATGGCACTTAATTCAAGAAAAACCACTACTGAAGGACATGTACAACAAGCCTCCCATAATTTCATTTAAAAGAGGAAAATCGCTGGGAGATATCCTCATTAGAGCAAAACCATAAGGTCACGTATCACACTATCAAGAGCTTATCAGTCGCATTTGGCCCATCGACACCTTCCAGCTAAGTATGGAATTTCTGTCACTGAGTCGCAGACGTTCTCCCTCCCAAAACGTTGCCAGCAGTGAGGAGCAAGGAGAAATGGCTATTATCACAGCGTAACTCCCCCGCTACCAATTTCATATACCTAGCAACACGAAATTTCAGCGAAAACCCTGCCACATTCAATGACTTCCTGGCCTGTGTCAGCAAACACTTCCAGAACTAAATCTTTTTTTAAAATTCAGTAGGTAACCACTAAAAGTATGAATGAAGGTTCACAAACCAACCTGGCAACTTGTGATCTCTTCCCTGTGACTATGATGTCCTTCACTCCAGCTACTCCTCTATTGTTGCAGCTACTTTTGAACATCTCAACTTCTGCCCCAACCCTTTTAAAAACAAATCTTTATTGTTCTCTTTTGCCTGAAAGAGAAAATAAGAAATTGAACATTGAACAATTACCTACATATAAGTGTACATGACAATTTGAGAAAGGAAAAACCTCCCAGAGGATGCTTTCCTAGTCTCCTTAGACATTGCTACCCTGTACACAAATATCCAAAAAAGAAGATAAAATAAACACAGTATGCAAAGCATACCAGACTTTCTATAAGGAAAACACCCCTATCCTCACCCAATCCCTCAGAAGAATCCTTACACTTATTCTTTAAGAGAACTTGTTTGAATTCAACGGCAAAAACTATCTCCAAACAAACGAAACTGCAATGGGTACAAAGGTGGCAATTGCCTTTGCCAACATCTTTTTGTCGGCGGTCGAGACAGAAATACCGAACCCCAGCAAAACTAAACCTCTTGAGTGGAAAAGATAGATTCAGGATATTTTTCTCATTGTGGAGAACTGACAGGAACAAGATACATGAATTCATTGCTCTTGGAAACAGGCATCACCCTTCAATTAAATTTACTGCTAGAAATATCTGATAAAGGGATTAACTTTCTGGATACACCTGTTTACAAAGGCGAGAGATTTCACAACCAAGGAATACTTGACATCCGCACACATGTTAAACCTACAGAGACTTTTCAATATACGCATTTCTCTTTCTGCAACCCCCACAGGGTCAGAAAAGGTCTCATAAAGGGCGAATCCCTTAGACTTCTGAAAACTAACTCCTCAGCTAAATTCTTCTATGAGAACATCTACAACTTGAAAAAACGCAAGACGTTCTTCCTCACAAAACATTGCCAGCAGCGAGGAGCAAGGTGAAATGGCTGTTATCGCAGGCTACTTCCCCCGCTACCAATTTCATATACCTAGCAACACAAAATTTCAGCGAAAACCCTGCCACATTCAATGACTTCCTGGCCTGTGTCAGCAAACACTTCCAGAACTAAATCTTTTTTTAAAATTCAGTAGGTAACCACTAAAAGTATGAATGAAGGTTCACAAACCAACCTGGCAACTTGTGATCTCTCCCCTGTTGGCGACGATGTCCTTCACTCCAGCTACTCCTCTATTGTTGCAGCTACTTTTGAACATCAGAATTTGTGCCCCAACCCTTTTCAAAACAAATCGTTTTTGTTTTCTTCTGCCTGAAAAAGAAAATAAGAAATTGAAGATTGAACAATTAGCTACATATAAGTGTACATGATAATTTGAGAAAGGAGAAACCTCCCAGAGGACGCTTTCCCAGTCTTCTTAGACGTTGCTACCCTGTACACAAATATCCCAAAAGAAGAGAAAATAAACACAGTATGCAAAACATACCAGACTTTCTATGGGGAAAACACCCCTATCCTCACCCAATCCCTCAGAAGAATCCTTACACTTATTCTTCACGAGAACTCATTTGAATTTAACGGCAAAAACTATCTCCAAACACTCGGAACTGCAATGGGTACAAAGATGGCAGTTGCCATTGCCAACATCTTTATGTCGGCAGTCGAGACAGAAATAGTGAACCTCAGCAAAACTAAACCTCTTGAGTGGAAAAGATACATTGACCATATTTTTCTCATTGTGGAGAAGTGACTAACTAAAAGCTATCTATAAACAAAAAATGAAAGAAATTGATTTTTGAACTCTTGCCACGAAAATTTAAGATTTTGGTCGATTTTTCCTGACTGGCACTCTTAACTTTCCAGATACAACTGTTTATAAAGGCGAGAGATTTTACAACCAAGGAATCCTTGACATTCGCACACATTTTAAACCTACAGAGACTTTTCAATATACGCATTTCTCTTTCTGCAACCCTCAAAGGGTCAGAAAAGGTCTCATAAAGGGCGAATCCATTAGACTTCTGAAAACTAACTCCTCAGCTAAATACTTGTATGAGAACATCTACAACTTCAAAAAACGCCTGTGCGCTAGAGGTTACCCTCACAATCTCATAGAAAAAAACACCTCTGAGGTTAAATTTACCAAAGAGAAGTCAGCTTTACAAAAAAACAATGAAGTGCGAAAGGAAATTCTGCCTTTGCCGAACCTTTAGAAACATTTTAATGAGCAAATGGCACTTAATTCAAGATAAACCACTACTGAGGGACATATACAACGAGCCTCCCATCATTTCATTTAAAAGAGGAAAATCGCTAGGAGATATCCTCATTAGAGTAAAACTATAAGGTCACGTATCACAATATCACGAGCTTATGAGTCGCGTTTGGCCCATCAACACCTTCCAGCTAAGTATGGAATTTCTGTCACTGAGTCGCACATGTTCTTCCTCGCAAAATGTTGCCACCGACGAGGAGCAAGGAGAAATGGCTGTTATTGCAGGCTAATTCCCCCGCTACAGGTTTCACATACTCAGCAACATGAAATTTCACCAAATCCCTGCCACATTCAATGACCTCCTGGCCTGTGTCAGCAAACACTTCCAGAACTAAATCTTTTTCTAAAAGTCATAGGTAACCACTAAAAGTATGAATGAAGGTTTACAAACCAACCTGGCAACTTGTGATCTCTTCTCTGTGACGACGATGTCCTTCACTCCAGCTACTCCTCTATTGTTGCAGCCACTTTTGAACATCAGAATTTGTGCCCCAACCCTTTTCAAAACAAATCTTTTTTGCTTTCTTCTGCCTGAAAAAGAAAATAAGAAATTAAAGATCGAACAATTAGCTACATATAAGTGTACATGATAATTTGAGAAAGGAGAAACCTCCCAGAGGACGCTTTCCTAGTCTCCTTAGACGTTGCTACCCTGTACACAAATATCCCAAAAGAAGAGAGAATAAACACAGTATCCAAAGCATAGCTGACTTTCTATGGGGAAAATACCCCTATCCCCACCCAATCGCTCAGATGAATCCTTAAACTTATTCTTCAAGAGAAGTCATTTGAATTCAACGGCAAAAACTATCTCCAAACACATGGAACTGCAATGGGTACACAGATGGCAGTCGCATTTACCAATATCTTTACGTCGGCAGTCAAGACAGAAATACTGAACCTCAGCAAAACTAAACCTCTTGAGTGGAAAAGATACATTGACGATATTTTTCTCATTGTGGAGAACTGAGAGGAAGGAGATAGATAAATTCATTGCTATTGCAAACAGGCATCACCCTTCAATCAAATTTACCGCTGAAATATCTGATAAAGAGATTAACTTTCTGGATACAACTGTTTACAAAGGCGAGAGATTTCACAACCAAGGAAAAATTGACATCTGCACACATTTCAAACCTACAGAGACTTTTCAATATACGCATTTCTCTTTCTGCAACCCTCACAGGGTCAGAAAAGGTCTCATAAAGGGCGAATCCCTTAGACTTCTTAGAACTAACTCCTCAGGTAAATCCTTCTACGAGAACATCTACAACTTCAAAAAACGCCTTTGCACTGGAGGTTACCCTCAAAATCTCATAGAAAAAATCACCTCTGAGGTTAAATTTACCTAACAGAAGTCAGCTTTACAAAAGAACAATGAAGTGCGAAAGAAACTTCTGCCTTTGCCGAACCTTGAAAACATTTTAATGAGCAAATGGCACTTAATTCAAGATAAATCACTACTGAGGGAAATATACAACG
The DNA here is from genome assembly GCA_964035525.1 of Porites cylindrica. Taxonomy (NCBI): domain Eukaryota; kingdom Metazoa; phylum Cnidaria; class Anthozoa; order Scleractinia; family Poritidae; genus Porites; species Porites cylindrica. The sequence continues at coordinate 409,360 of OZ037781.1, forward strand.
AGCCTCCCATCATTTCATTTTAAAGAGGAAAATCGCTGGGAGATATCCTAATTAGAGCAAAACTATAAGGTCACGTATCACACAATTACGAGCTTATGAGTCGTGTTTGGCCCATCAGCACCTTCCTCCTAAGTATGGAATTTCTGTCACTGAGTCAAAGACGTTCTTCCTCACAAAACGTTGCCTGCGGCGAGGAGCAAGGACAAATGGCTGTTATCGCAGCCTAATTCCCCCGCTACCAATTTCATATACCTAGCAACATGAAATTTCAGCGAAAACTCTGCCACATTCAATGACTTCCTGGCCTGTGTCAGCAAACACTTCCAGAACTAAACCTTTTTTTAAAATTCAGTAGGTGACCACTAAAAGTATGAATGAAGGTTCAAAAACCAACCTGGCAACTTGTGATCTCTTCCCTGTGACGATGATGTCCTTCACTCCAGCTACTCCTCTATTGTTGCAGCCACTTTTGAACATCCGAAGTTCTGCCCCAACCCTTTTTAAAACAAATCTTTATTGTTCTCTTTTGCCTGAAAAACAAAATAAGAAATTGAACATTGAACAATTATTAGCTACATATAAGTGTACATGATAATTTGAGAAAGGAGAAACCTCCCAGAGGACGCTTTCCTAGTCTCCTTAGACGTTGCTACCCTGTACACAAATATCCCACAAGAAGAGAGAATAAACACAGTATGCAAAGCATACCAGACTTTCTATGGGGAAAATACCCCTATCCTCACCCAATCCCTGAGATGAATCCTTAAACTTATTGTTCAAGAGAACTCATTTAAATTCAACGGTAAAAACTATCTCCAAACACACGGAACCGCAATGGGTACACAGAGTTGCCTTTGCCAACACCTTTATGTCGGCAGTCGAGACAGAAATACTGAACCTCAGCAAAACTAAACCTCTTGAGTGGAAGAGATACACTGACGATGTTTTTCTCATTGTGGCGAACTGAGAGGAAGGAGATAGATGAATTCATTGCTCTTGCAAACAGGCATCACCCTTCAATAAAATTTACCGCTAAAAATATGTGATAAAGGGATTAACTTTTTGGATACAACTGTTTACAAAGGCGAGAGATTTCACAACCAAGGAATAATTGACATCCGCACACATTTTAAACCTACAGAGACTTTTCAATATACGCATTTCTCTTTCTGCAACCCTCACAGGGTCAGAAAAGGTCTCATAAAGGGCGAATCCCTTAGACTTCTTAGAACTAACTCCTCAGGTAAATCCTTCTACGAGAACATCTACAACTTCAAAAAACGCCTTTGCGCTGGAGGTTACCCTCAAAATCTCATAGAAAAAATAACCTCTGAGGTTAAATTTACCTAACAGAAGTCAGCTTTACAAAAGAACAATGAAGTGCGAAAGAAAATTCTGCCTTTGCCGAACCTTGAAAACATTTTAATGAGAAAATGGCACTTAATACAAGATAAACCACTACTGAGGGAAATATACAACGAGCCTGGGAGATACCTAATTAGAGCAAAATTATAAGGTCACGTATCACACTATCACGAGCTTATGAGTCGTGTTTGGCCCATCAGCACCTTCCACCTAAGTATGGAATTTCTGTCACTGAGTCGCAGACGTTCTTCCTCGCAAAACGTTGCCTGCGGGGAGGAGCAAGGACAAATGGCTGTTATCGCAGCCTGATTCCCCCGCTACCAATTTCATATACCTAGCAACATGAAATTTCAGCGAAAACTCTGCCACATTCAATGACTTCCTGGCTTGTGTCAGCAAACACTTCCAGAACTAAATCTTTTTTTAAAATTCAGTAGGTAACCACTAAAAGTATGAATGAAGGTTCACAAACCAACCTGGCAACTTGTGATCTCTTCCCTGTGACGATGATGTCCTTCACTCCAGCTACTCCTCTATTGTTGCAGCCACTTTTGAACATCCGAAGTTCTGCCCCAACCCTTTTTAAAACAAATCTTTATTGTTCTCTTTTGCCTGAAAAACAAAATAAGAAATTGAACATTGAACAATTAGCTACATATAAGCGTACGTGATAATTTGAGAAAGGAGAAACCTCCCAGAGGACGCTTTCCTAGTCTCCTTAGACGTTGCTACCCTGTACACAAATATCCCACAACAAGAGAGAATAAACACAGTATGCAAAGCATACCAGTCTTTCTATAGGGAAACCACCCCTATCCCCACCCAATCCCTCAAAAGAATCCTTAAACTTATTCTTCAAGAGAACTCATTTGAATTCAACGGCAAAAACTATCTCCAAACACACGGAACCGCACGTAGTTACTAAAACATGGAACGACCTAAAACTACCTAAAACCATCTACAACCACCTAAAACTACCTACAACCACCTCAAAAACATCTACAACCACCTACAACCACCTCAAAAAATTCAACAGCCACCTACAACCATCTATAACCACCTCAAAAACATCTACAACCACTCGCAAACAATCTAAAACCATCTAAAACAAGGTATAAATGTCTGAAATAAGGCGAGACGACAACATGTCACGAACATGAAATACGAGAATCGAACAAAACATCCACTTTCGCCTAAAATCTTACTCTCCCTGGTCCCTTGTATCATCAACCATTGGCTTAAGTCACGAAATGAAATGCGAGATCATGCTAAGTATATTAAAAGACTTAAAGAACTTTACAAAATGAACTATCAAGTCACAAAAAATAATAAAATAAAATAACAAACTCGTAGTCGAAAGACTGACTTGATTTGGCTTTTTCTACCCTGGGTACCAGTGAGACGTTTTGGTTCACGTTTCATTTGTTTACGCAATGGCACAAGGAAGGGTTTCTCTCTCTATCGGAGTCTGCTTCACTGCTATTTTGTTCTGAGGTGGCGGATTACATTCCTAAGAACAAGTTAATTTTTTTAGTATCTCATCCGCCAAACATGTTTGTACATTCCAGGTGACTCCTTTAGATGAACCCTAGTGTCTTTCACACCCGTTTCCTGTGTCATCACGCAAGGCTAAACTCCCTTGCGTCACGACACAGGAAACGGAGACTAGTAGGTGTAATCATTGTTAACAATGTTATTTAAAAAAATCTATAATGCAATGGATTCAGAAGAAAACAAGTTAAGACGAGCCGAAATTAATTAAAATGGGTTGAAACATTTTAATAGTGGATGATTGTATTTAAAGTAATTTACCCGGATTTTTATATACCTTTATTATGTTTTGGAACCCAACTTTCACCCCGGCCCTCTTCTTGGGAGTGATGGGATATGCACGCTTCTTATTTTCGTTGTAAATACGTCCCCACTATACTATCTGAGAGCCTGGCACAGGCTAGAGTAGCTGGAACTTTACGAGCTAAAATGGAACGAAAAATTTGCATCACATATTCAGTTCTTCCCTCCCCGCCAAGGGACGTTACTGGTAAGAACGTTTTGATCCATTTTGCTCAAAAGAATTATCAAATATCATTATATAATGTTTTCTAATTCTTGCAACTGTAAACGGGTTAATAGCTGTATAAAATCAGGCTCCACAAGTGAGACATGTTCACACTAGACTAAAGGATTCTGCGGAACTACATAAATTTGCGTGAAAGTATTTCAGACATTTATACCTTGTTTTAGATGATTTTAGAATGTTTGCGAGTGGTTGTAGATGGTTGTAGGTGGTTTTAGGTAGTTGTAGATGGTTTGAGGTGGTTTTAGGTCGTTCCATCTTTTAGTAACTACGCGGAACCGCAATGGGTACACAAAACTAAACCTCTTGAGTGGAAAAGATACATTGACGATATTTTTCTCATTGTGGAGAACTGAGAGGAAGGAGATATATGAATTCATTGCTCTTGCAAACAGGCATCACCCTTCAATTAAATTTACCGCTAAAAAATCTGATAAAGGGGTTAACTTTCTGGATACAACTGTTTACAAAGGCGAGAGATTTCACAACTAAGGAATACTTGACATCCACACACATTTTAAACCTACAGAGACTTTTCAATATACGCATTTCTCTTTCTGCAACCCTCACAGGGTCAGAAAAGGTCTCATAAAGGGCGAATCCCTTGGACTTCTTAGATCTAACTCCTCAGCTAAATCCTTCTATGAGAACATCTACAACTTCAAAAGACGCCTTCGCACCGAAGGTTACCCTCAAAATCTCATAGAAAAAATCACCTCTGAGGTTAAATTTACCGAACACAAGTCAGCTTTACAAAAGAGCAATGAAGTGCGAAAGAAAATTCTGCCTTTGCCGAACCTTGAAAACATTTTAATGAGCAAATGGCACTTAATTCAAGATAAACCACTACTGAGGGAAATATACAACGAGCCTCCCATCATTTCATTTTAAAGAGGAAAATCGCTGGGAGATATCCTCATTAGAGCAAAACTATAAGGTCACGTATCACACTATCACACTATTATGAGTCGTGTTTGGCCCATCAGCACCTTCCACCTAAGTATGGAATTTCTGTCACTGAGTTGCAGACATTCTTCCTCGCAAAACGTTGCCAGCGGTGAGGAGCAAGGACAAATGATTGTTATCACAGCCTAATTCCCCCGCGACCAATTTCATATACCTAGCAACATGAAATTTCAGTGAAAACCCTGCCACATTCAATGACTTCCTGGCCTGTGTCACCAAACATTTCAAGAACTAAATCTTTTCCTAAAATTGAGTAGGTCAGGGCTGAAAATGAGACTTACGATCAAAGTAAAGGTGGGGATACCAGAGAGTTTCAAAGTAGGATGGTACCCTCACAAAATAACTGGGTCAAGTCACGTTAATTGCCGCAACAAAAAAGGTTTGCTCAACTTTGTAAGTGAGAGAATAAACCTTGTTTACAGGATTAACAATACTACATGCTACATGTACCTTTCAAACATCTAAAACCACAATAATTTATAGGCTGTATACTTTTGAATTAATGTCCATATCTAAATATCAATTATTGTTTCATTGGAAAAGCTTTGAAAATATATGATCTTTTATACTCTACCTTGAAGAAGGTGAAACACAACTCATAAATGCGTGCGTTGTACCGTTTGCGATAGCCGAATTCAGTCAGAAATGTCTTGAAGCAGCATCCACACTAAAATATGAACCCTTAAACAGCTGCATCACTGTACACAGCGTTTGAATCATGAAGATATTTAATGTAATGCGTCTAAACAGCTGTAGCTGTTATAAAAGACGAAAAAATTGTGAAGAATCAAGATGGCTGTCTCAAAATGCCCTTGTTTGACCTTTAGCAATGCCATGTTTAAATAGATGCCAAGATCTCATTGGTTCCTAAGCATCAACTCATAGCACCTTCAACCTTATATTCTCTTGCAAAAAAACATCCGAACATACAAAGATCCAAAGCCACAAAGATACATACGCTCACACCACTGACATATGAGCGATTTTTTCAAATTTTTGTCGCAATTCACGTACATGCTGAATAGAGTACAAGATAGAGATTGATCAAACTTGACGATTTTCAGTCTCAAAACCTAAAAAATGTACGATAAGTCACATTTCTGCTGCGTGCCAAATAGAACTTACGAGTTTAAGAATGATCAAAGTTGACTATTTCCACTCTTACAACCTGAAAACTCTATGATATATGTCACATTTCTGCTGCATGCCGAATAGGGTACCAGTTAAAGAATGATCAAAGAGAGACCGTATCTGCCGGTCTCAAGAGTTTGCCACTTCCTGTAGGCTCGAATTTTTGACAATAAAATTTCAAACATTTTGCATTATTTGAGCTATTTAACTGTTAACATCGAAGGTTTCCTCATAAACTCTGGTAAGCTATTGTAAAGTAAGAAGTAACTTAACATGATTGGCAGGAAGAAAACCAATCAGGTCGAATGTTACAATGTCAACAACATACTTTTTTCATCGCAATTTCCTGATGATTGGAGTCAACGAGTATTTTTGCACAAACGTTATGACGTCATCTAACCTCCTTGCATGTAGCCGTTGGAAAATCTAAATTCTTACATTAATAAAAGAATCTTAGTCTCTACCACATTTCTACGATCTCAGAAGAGCCTTACCTTTAATTTAAGCTCCAAGCCGACAGATCTAGACTTATTGTGCTGCTTTGCGTAAAAGCTTGTTTCCTGTTGTTGAAGTAGCACATTTCTTTTCACGTAAAGGAGCTAAACGACGACGAATGAGCCACGAGATGGTTAACCGTTTCAGCCACGGTGTTGACGTTCAGTACAAACGGTGATCCGAAAATCACTGTAAAGTTCAGAAACAAGCACATCGTAGGCGCCATTAGGCGCCATCTTACTTGCTTTTGGGTCCCAGGTCTCACTCCTTTAATAATACTACGTGACCAACTGTTTCCATATGAGAATTAACATTTATTTCGAAAAATGTACAACGAACACTGTGCGCTAATCGATGAAAAGCCGATGATTCCGTTTTTAATCTTATTTTTACCAAAAACATATAAAGAAAAAACTTGAATTTTTTTCTAACCGAAATCATTGGTTTACCCCTTTAAAAAAATCTTTATTTTCTAGAGAGGCTTCTTTTATATTTAACACATCATTAAACGTTATTTCTGGTCTTATTTTAACTAAAATAGAAAAAAAGAAAAACATCGAGGTTTTTTTTTACCAAAATCGTGGGTTAACCTTACTAGAAAAGTCCCATTTTGGGGGCTTTGAAAAACTGACATTTTTACAGTCAAGAAGGGCTTCTTTCCTATTGATGGTTTTCACCGTGACGTCATCAGATTGCAAAGTCAAAAAAGCGAGGTTTTACGAATTCTTATTTACACTAGGTTGAAGATAAATAGAAAAAAATGACCCCTGGGTTCAAACCTTTCACAATAACTCTTTGTACAAGTTTCCAGCCACGAAGCATGTTTCATTTCGATTTGAACATGCGAGTTTTCACAGTGCGTGACACCAGGTTTAGATTTAGGCAAATTGTTTACATATTAATCTTTTATAACCTTTCATTTTTTTTGGCTTCTTCCACTAGACGGTTTTTACTTTATTTTTATGTGTCGGGTTTATTGCGTGACAGTGAAAACGAAGAATCTAGAACATCATAAAACTTTATTTTAAGTCTTTTTTTTCACCAAAAACAATTGAATTTTTTATTTTATTAAAATCACTAAGATTTCAAGTTGCTGGGTAATTGTAGTTAGTAACCGGGAAAGTCAGAAGCGGTCGTGGAAGCCCCTCTCCCCACTAAAGAAGGTTTGGACATCTTCCAAAAGGCATTACCGCCAAAAAAAGGGCAGTCTTCATCAAGAGAATAGCTATTATTAGCAGTTTTATGATGATTACCCCTTTATTAAAGAGAACTACAACATTCTGAAACACTAAAATAATACGCTGGTTGCTGGGGTTTTTTAAGTGGCCCCCGAATGGGAATACATGTAAGCTCGGGGGATTACAAGTGACTTGATCTTGTGGTTAGGTAGGTCTTTTTCATGATCCAATAAGCAGCTGTGAACACCTTCAACAGCACATCTTCTGTGACTATTTCGCGTTCGTCAAGGGTTCTCTGAAACACGGAAACCCTCTGTAGCATCTCCGCTGAAACTGCGTTCATATGTTGTGACGTACGGCAGTGACTCTTCTTGGCGAAATCGTTAACAGGGCTCCTTGTTAAAAACTTTCAACTTGTTTTGAGTATTAGACATGTCACGTCTTTTGCACAACAAGCAGAACAGACCCTCGTCTTCAACATAAACAGGCCACCACATCTCAGTTTTAACACAAAATGACATCAATCTTTGTTTAGCCAACTATGTTGAAATTTGTCTCTTTTAGGGGTCAATAAAGGCTGGCCCACGCCCAGGTTGGTCTCCTTAACAGGTTTAATTCAAAATTTCCGACGAACATCCCCGACCCTTTCATATGGAAGCCCCCCCCGGTTTAAAAATATACATATTGCGTGACAGCGTGACACGTCAAAAAAAATAGCAAAAACCCTGTCAGGGGAGGCAGCTCTAGTGGCCATTTTTCCCGTTTAACCTCTGGGTGAGAGTTAGCCGTTTTACCTCCGGCGCGAGGGTTCCCATTTAACCTCTGGGACCGAGTTAATAGGTCGAACACCTCCCTGCACTTGCTGGGCCGGAGTTTGGGGTCCGTCAGCAAGCTTGACAGTCCCCCCCCGGTAAGTCAATTGTCTCCGCTGCACGGGTTAGTCAAGCAGGTTTCAGAGAGTTGGCCATCTCTCACCACCCTATAACCCCACCAGCACAATCAACCTAACTTGGCCTTAGAAAATTGACCTATATATTTGGATCGAGAACTCATTTCGCTGACTTATGGTTTAAAACACTCATGGTACGGTTCTTCACAGACGCATGCGTGTTAGGCCAAAAATGGTTTGAAAATTTCGTTGATTCATACACAACATCCTCATTCACTCAGGTCCGTTGAGTTCAGCTACGAAAAATATGGCTATCATTTGCAAAGGTTGTTATTGATCAAAATCTCGGGTAGCCCAGCTTTCCACAAACTCTTGTTACAAAAACGCGCCTTACAGAGGTGCTCAGCATTTTGTAAGTTTAAATTTGCTATGAACTGTACATGCCATTGCAGACTTCGTAGCATACATTTTCCGCCCTTTGACGACTCAAGAAATACCTTGAAGGAACCACGAACATGAAGCAAGATCGACGTCTGAACAACGGCCTACTTATGCACGTCAAAACTTTGATAATGAACCATCCGGACATTGTTAAGGTTACAATACATTTGTATTCGTAAAGAAAAAACGTAAAAAGGTTTGGTGATTCAGTCGAGGACTGCCGATTCTGTGCGGCAAGCTCCTAGTGTCCTCTTTTCAGGAGCACTCGGTGAATGCTTTTTGGCAATGCAATTTAATAGCCAATGATTTCTCGTTGTAAAAGTATCCCTCGTTATCGAGAAGACCATGAAATAAATGGAGTTGGGTAAACCCGTCTAGTAAGACCATTTTGTTGTGAAGTTTAATTAATTAGAATCTAATGTAGATTCCCTGTTTCCTCGACATTAATAGGAAGCTTGTTTCTTCACTAGCTATTGTTCAATAGCACAACAAAAAGGCGGGTAAACAATTATTAGTGATTTATTTCCAGCATATATACAGTAAAGATAGGAACGAAAGCCATTCTATTTCAGTTTTAATTATTTTTGACGAAGAGGACACGATAAGGGAGTTTAAGGTCCAACGACCGAATAGCAACGAAAACATCGCTCAAAAAGTGAATTTGCGTTCTTTCAGTCTTTATAGCGATTATTCCTACCCACTTTGTCAAATGTGGGCGAATCCTCCCGAAGCTGAATTTCAAGAGACCATATCCAGTCTCAGAAAGAGAAACAAAATTTCGTCGTTGCTCGTTTACGTCCTCCATAAAACGCGAAATTAGGCATTTTCACCGCGCATTCGCGCAAAAACGGGAAAAAATGTACAAAAAAGTGCGAGGCACGTGCAAAGTTGTTGTTTTGCTTAATAAAACCTATTGTTTTTTCAGACATTCTGGTTGCCGTCGCGTAGTTGAATCTTGAAGTCAATAGAAAACGCTGGTTGCAAAACACAAGATTAGGTTATAATTTTGGAAATTTGACTTACGTTGTTTTACCGTAATATTGCCTGCAATCGCTGAAAAGAAGCTCACAGTTGCATCAAGTTTACACGAATTTTTCGTTCCTTTTCCATAAGTCAAAAAATAGTGGACATTGTTTAATTACGTGCAAAACAATACCGGTAAAATGTACCACAAACGTTTAGTTGCACATTCTTTAGAGCGGTGATTTGATAAATGCAATTTTGTATTTAAGAATCTCTACCGACACAAACAAAAATTCGCAAATAAACGACTCTATATATACTCACTCACATATACGAAGCAAAATTTTGCAATTAGTTAATCGCGAAGTTTTACGCTCAATACATATTTATTCCACTGATACAAATCTCGCACTTAACTGTTTTCCTTAATTGCGAAATTTCTGTTTGTTTATAGTAAAAGACTAAAATCTCGCACTTAACCATTTTTCGTCAACTGCGAAATTTCTCTCTGTTTACATGAAAGAACACAATTCTCGCACTAAACAATTTTTCCTTAACTGCGAACTTTCTGTCTGTTTATAGTAAACGACTCAAATCTCGCACTTAAGCAGTTTTTCCTTAACAACAACAACAACAACAAGTTTATTTCAAATTAAATATAGCTTACAAAGCATGTGCCCGCAATCAGCGAAGGCTATTCGAGGCGGGTACAAGAGAAAAAAAGAAAATTCTATAAATATATATATATATTACACGAAAAATCCTAGAAGCAATCGAGTTTGTCGTGTGGTTTATAGCCAGAGTCAGACAGGAAGGCAGACTGCACTTCATACGGAAGTACACCATGTTACGATTTTCAGAATAGCCCTGTAATATCAGAAACTATAATATAGTCGTCCTCTTTTTCCAGTATTTCAAACAGTTTTCTCTTTTTCTGTTTACAAAGGCGAGAGATTTCACAACCAAGGAATCTTCGACATCCGCACACATTTTAAACCTACAGAGACTTTTGAATATACGCATTTCTCTTCCTACAACCCTCACAGGGTCAGAAAAGGTCTCGTAAAGGGCGAATCCCTTAGACTTCTCAAAACTAACTCCTCAGCTCAATCCTTCAATGACAAAATCTACAACTTCAAAAAACGCCTTCGAGCTACAGGTTACCCTCACAATCTCATAGAAAAAATCACCTCTGAGGGTAAGTTTACCGAACAGAAGTCAGCTTTACAAAAGAACAATGAAGTGTGAAAGAAAATTCTGCCTTTTGTTACCACGTGCCACCCACATTTTTTGAGCAAAATGAAAAATGAGCAAATGGCACTTCATTCAACATAAACCCCTACTGAGAGAAATATACAACGAGCCGATCATTTCATATAAAAGAGGAAAATCGCTGGGAGATATCCTCATTACAGCAAAACTATAAGATCACTGAACACACTATCACGAGCTTATAAGTCGTGTTTGGCCCATCAACACCTTCCACCTAATTATGCAATTTCTTTCACTGAGTTGCAGACGTTCCTCCTTGCAAAACCTTGCTAGCGGTGAGGAGTAAGGATAAATGGCTGTTATCGCCGGCTAATTCCCCCGCTACGAGTTTCATATACCCAGAAACATGAAATTTCAGCAAAATCCCTGCCACATTCAATGACTTCCTGGCCTGTGTCAGCAAACACTTCCAGAACTAAATCTTTTTTTTAAAATTCAGTAGGTAACCACTAAAAGTATGAATGAAGGTTCACAATCCAACCTGGCAACTTGTGATCTCTTCCCTCTGGCGATGATGTCCTTCACTCCAGCCACTACTGTATTGTTGGAGCCACTTTTGAACATCTGAAGTTCTGCCCCAGCCGTTTTCGAAACAAATTTTTTTTGGTTTGTTCTGCCTGAAAAAGAAAATAAGAAATTGAAGACTGAACAATTAGCTACATATAAGTGTACATGATAATTTGAGACCTCCAAGGTATTAGGTTTTCCTTCAGGGGCACCCAACGGCAATATTTGGGAAAATATCTGTTCGGAAGACGATTTGAGAACTAGAATTTTCGGAACATTTGTTGTAAAATTTCTTGCTTCCCTGCCTCTCCTAGGATTTTCGAACATCTACAAAATGGTATAATTACCCATTTTAAACGGATATTTACACTAAAAAAGGCCACCTAGAATTTTCGGGAGCCTTTTCCTGGCTGAAATTTTCGAAAAGGCAAGTTTTGAGCCCTATAATTTTCGGATCACTAGACTTTCAGCTAGGAAATCCGAACAGATGAAAAGTTTTTAGGGGATAAAAATATGACTATATCTACCGTTTAAATACTGAAACACGTTCAACAATGCTATGTTAAGTGGTTTTGAACTATATGCTCGTTGGGTGCCCCTGTTCCTTAACAACAACAAGTTTATTTCAAGTTAAATATAGCTTACAAAGCATGTGCTCGCAATTAGCGAAGGCTATTCGAGGCAGGTAGAAGAGAAAAAAGAAAATTCTATAAATATATATATATATTAAACGAAAAGTCTTAGAAGCAATCTAGTTTGTCGTGTGGTTTATAGCCAGAGTCAGACAGGAAGGCAGACTGCACTTCATACGGAAGTACACCATGTTACGATTTTGAGAATTGCCCTGTAATATCAGAAACTCTAATATAGTCGTCCTCTTTTACCAGTATTTCAAAGAGTTTTCTCTTTTTCTGTTTACAAAGGCAAGAGATTTCACAACCAAGGAATCCTTGACATCCCGGCACACATTTTAAACCTACAGAGACTTTTCAATAATACGCATTTCTCTTTCTGCACGCCTAGCAGGGTCAGAAAAGGTCTCATAAAGGGCGAATCCCTTAGACTTCTAAAAACTAACTCCTCAGCTAAATCCTTCTACGAGAACATCTACAACTTCAAAAAACGCCCTCGCACTAGAGGTTACCCTCACAATCTCACAGAAAAAATCACCTCTGAGGTTAAATTTACCGAACAGAAGTCAGCTTCACAAAAGAACAATGAAGTGTGAAAGAAAATTCTGCCTTTTGTTACCACGTGCCACCCTGCTTTGCCGAACCTTAAAAACATTTTAATGAGCAAATGCCACTTCATTCAAGATAAACCCCTACTGAGAGAAATATACAACAAGCCTCCCATCATTTCACATAAAAGAGGAAAATCGCTGGGAGATATCCTCATTAGAGCAAAACTATAAGGTCACTGAACACACTATCACGAGCTTATGAGTCGTGTTTGGCCCATCAACACCTTCCACCTAACTATGCAATTTCTGTTGCTGAGTTGCAGACGTTCCTCCTTGCAAAACCTTGCTAGCGGTGAGGAGTAAGGAGAAATGGCTGTTATCGCTGGCTAATTCCCCCGCTACGACTTTCATATACCCAGAAACATGAAATTTCAGCAAAATCCCTGCCACATTCAATGACTTCCTGGCCTGTGTCAGCAAACATTTCCAGAACTAAATCTTTTTCTAAAACTCAGTAGGTAACCACTAAAAGTATGAATGAAGGTTCACAAACCAACCTGGCAACTTGTGATCTCTTCCCTGTGGCGATGATGTCCTTCACTCAAGCTACTACTGTATTGTTGGAGCCACTTTTGAACATCTAGAGTTCTGCCCCAACCCTTTTCAAGACAAATCTTTTATGTTCTGTTCTGCCTGAGAAAGAAAATAAGAAATTGAAGACTGAACAATTAGCTACATATAAGTGTACATGATAATTTGAGACCTCCAAGGTATTAGTTTTTCATTAACAACAACAAAAACAACAACAAGTTTATTCCAAATTAAATATAGCTTACAAAGCATGTGCTCGCAATTAGCGAAGGCTATTCGAGGCGGGTAGAAGAGAAAAAAGAAAATTCTATAAATATATATATATATATTAAACGAAAAATCTTAGAAGCAATCTAGTTTGTCGTGTGGTTTATAGCCAGAGTCAGACAGGAAGGGAGACTGCACCTCATACGGAAGTACACCATGTTACGATTTTGAGAATTGCCCTGTAATATCAGAAACTCTAATATAGTCGTCCTCTTTTACCAGTATTTCAAAGAGTTTTCTCTTTTTCTGTTTACAAAGGCAAGAGATTTCACAACCAAGGAATCCTTGACATCCCGGCACGCATTTTAAACCTACAGAGACTTTTCAACAATATGCATTTCTCTTTCTGCAACCCTCGCAGGGTCAGAAAAGGTCTCATAAAGGGCGAATCCCTTAGACTTCTCAAAACTAACTCCTCAGCTAAATCCTTCTACGAGAACATCTACAACTTCAGAAAACGCCTTCGCACTAGAGGTTACCCTCACAATCTCATAGAAAAAGTCACCTTTGAGGTTAAATTTACCGAACAGAAGTCAGCTTCACAAAAGAACAATGAAGTGTGAAAGAAAATTCTGCCTTTCGTTACCACGTGCCACCCTGCTTTGCTGCACCTTAAAAACATTTTAATGAGCAAATGGCACTTCATTCAAGATAAACCCCTACTGAGAGAAATATACAACGAGCCTCCCATCATCTCATATAAAAGAGGAAAATCGCTGGGAGACATCCTCATTAGAGCACTGAAGGTCACGGGAAGGTCACTGAACACACTATCACAAGCTTAAGAGTCGTGTTTGGCCCATCAACACCTTCCACCTAACTATGCAATTTCTGTCGCTGAGTGGCAGACGTTCCTTCTTGCAAAACCTTGCTAGCGGTGAGGAGCAAGGAGAAATGGCTGTTATCGCGGGCTAATTCCCCTGCTACGAGACAGTTTCGTGAACAAAGGTTATTTAGTTACTTTACAATATTATCTGTTATGAGTGCTGTAACCTTTCCTTTCGCCCACGTCGTCTAGCTTTTGCTATTTGCGGGTGGAGATGGGAAAATGATGTGTTCGAAAATAAAGTATAGTGTGTATAATGTTTTCAGAAGTGAGATTATTATGGATGTCGTACATTAAAAGGCTCATTTGCTCAAATAGCAAGAACGATGACGGGGAACAAAAGGTCTAAGCTTGACGATATAGGGATATGTGTTTCCTGGGTAGGGGACCACAGATCCCTAGGGATATGTGTTTTATGGGTAGGGGAACACACATCACCAGTTCCGGTGAAATTCCCTCAGGAAACTGCACCTTGAGATCACTAAAACTAATCTCAAACAGGGTTGTGACTAAGATTTCAAGTTGCTGGGTAAATACAACAAGTCGGCGGGGAATCAAACGGCTTGGGATTTCTTTTGGTTCTATTTTTCTTCTATTTTCCAATAAAAGTAGCCGGGGGCCACCCTCTTAGTAGCCGGGGAAAAACCATGGCCCTCGGCTCTTAATGACAACCCTGTCAAACTGAAGTGTTTGGAACTCAGTTCACCAACCAAAGTTTCTACATCTGCCACCACAGCCTCATCTGCAGATGGCATAAAACATCCTATCCTGCTATGCACCAATCGTTTTATCTTCTACGCCATTGCCACAGAGTGGTGTGATTCTCAAAACTATTATTTTTCTACACTGAGAAATAAGAAAAGATGAGAAAGATAAAAGAGAGATAAGAAAGCCTTACTGACATATTTACAGTTGCTCATGGAAAGGGCTTCCACCTACATGTATGCATGGGCGAGCATGAAACACTTATCTAATTCCCCCACTACCAATTTCATATACCTAGCAACACAAAATTTCAGCAAAATCCCTGCCTCAATCAATGACTTCCAGGCCTGTGTCAGCAAACATTTCCAGAACTAATCTTTTCCTAAAATTCAGTAGAAGTTTAAAAGTTTAAAAGTATGAATGAAGGTTCACAAACCAACCTGGCAACTTGTGATCTCTTCCCCGTGGCGATGACGTCCTTCACTCCAGCTACTACTCTATTGTTGGAGCCACTTTTGAACATCTGAAGTTCTGCACCAACTCTTTTCAAAACAAATCTTTTTTGTCCTCTTCTGCCTGAAAAAGAAAAGAAGAAATTGAAGATTGAACAATTAGCTACATATAAGTGTATATAATAATTATTTGAGACCTCCAAGGTATTTTTAAATACAGTTGAACCTCTCCACAATGGTCACCTTGGGGACAGAAGAAAGCCGCTGTTGTAGAGAGGTGAGATCTTTTGTAATTTGGGCACCCCATTGCCAAGTATTGGTTGACACTATCAGCCGATACTCTGTTGACATATCAGTCAAATATCAGTCGACATGTCAGCTGAGTATCAGTTGATATGTCAGTCTACATCAGTCGACTGAGTGTCAGTCAACATATTAACTGATATCTTGGCTGATAGCTTATCAAGAGCGGGCACACGTGTCATCGGAGAGGTATTCAAATTACATAACATCTGAGAGGCGGCCATTGTCAAGAGGTTTAACCGTCCTTAAAGCCTACTTATTGAGTTGTTCCAATTTGTCATTACTATGCTTGTTACAAAAGTGCCAAACATCACTACAGTAATTAAAAGCAGGTAAAATAAAGGCATTGTACATGTATAACCTCCGCTTGATATGATCGCTGACAAGATGCTTAAATCTTTTTACAACTGATAATTGTTTGTTGACCTTACTACAAGTAGATGAGATATGCCTGTTAAAACTGAGTTTGGAGTCTATATTAACTCCTGAGGACAACATATTCACTTTTTAAGCAACAAAAATGTTGCTTAAAAAGTGAATGTGTGGTCTTTCAGTCTTTCATGATTATTATTACCCCCTTACTTTGTGAAATGTAAACAAAACCCTCCTAAATTCGAATTCCAAGGGACCATATATAAGTTCAAAAAATGCCAAATTAAGCATTTTTACATCATACATGAAGTAGTCCAAAGATGGCAAAGAAAAGAAAACAGGCTGACGCACGTGCAAAGTTGTTGGTTTGCTTATTAAACCCCTAGTGTTTTTGACATTCTTATTGGAGTTGAGTTGTTCGATCCTAAAGTGCCTATAAGCTTAATTGTTAAAGCCAGACTGGATTCATTAATGTGTTACAGTCGGGTGATTAATTAATACAGTCTAATAATAAAAGATTGCAGGGGGGAGGGAAGCTCAAAAGAGCGCGGGGCTTAAAGGGGATGTGTCATGGCAGACCAGTTCATTTTGTTTAATTTTGTGAATTACTCGCCCTCAATCGCTATGGAACTTAAAGTAAGCAAAGAAATCACATGTAAATGACAAGATCAGAGATCTGAGACAAACAAATATGTCTCCTGAGCATTACTTTTCAAGTTGCAAGCAGCAGGGATCAACTTTGGAAAACTGTTAGGCTGAACAGTTTTCAAAAATCCTAGTTTTCAATCGGTTTCAATCTTCTTCAGTTTTGCCCATCCGTAGCATCTGTTGTTTCTGTTATGTTACTTTAACCTTCCTTTAAAGTTTTAAGAGATTATTTTTAAGTTTCTCTTAATTTAACAGGCATTTTGTAATTTCCTAATTTGGCTGAATTTTGGGACACAGTTCCTTTAATAATTTCTCTCCCTAAAAAGCAAGGCTTCCTATATCAGAGATTGGGAGGCTTATTTAAGAGAGGGGTTAATATACCAGTCATGACCTAAATTTGGAAAACGCTGAATTTCTCGTATTGGGCCTTTGCGATTTTGGTGAAACTCTGCTCAACGCAAGAGATTTTCACAAAAAAATGGCAGAAACAGGAGAATTTGGACTCAGACCCCAAAGAGGCATGGCACTATAACCACATGACATTTACTCCGATCGCCAAAAATTTTATGCTATAATGTAGATTGATCTATATGTTATCCATGCTATATGTTAGACTTACAATCAAAGTAAAAGTGCGGATAGCAGAGAGTTTCAAAGTAGGATGGTCCCCTCTGAAAATAACTGGGTCGAGTCAACTTGGTTGCCAGAACAAAAAAGGTTTGCTGAACTTTGTAAGCGAGAGAAAAAACATTGTTCACAGGATTAAAAATACTCGGTACAACTTCCAAAAAAATAAGCTATCTTTCAAACATCTAAAACCACAATAATATTTATAGGCCGCATACTTTCGAATTAAAGTCCATATTTTTATCAATTATTGTTTCACTGGAAAAGCTTTGAAAATATATGATCTTTTATACTCTACCTTGAAGCAGGTGAAACACAACTCATAAATACGTGTGTTGTACCGTTCGTGATAGCCAAATTCAGTCAGAAATGTCTTGAAGCAGCATCCACACTAAAATATGAACCCTTAAACAGCTGTATCACTGTACACAGCGTTTGAACCATGAAGATATTTTATGTAATGCTTCTAGACACCTGTAGCCATTATAAAAGACAAAAAAATTGTGAAGAATCAAGATGACGGTCTCAAAGTGCCCTTGTTCGACCTTTAGCAATGCCATGTTTACATAGATGCCAAGATCTCATTGGTTCCTAAGCATCAACTCATAGTACCTTCAACCTTATTGGCTCTTGCAAGAAACATCCGAACATACAAAAATGCAAAGCCACAAATATACATGCGCTCACACCACTGACATATGAGCTATATGCAAATTGCGAATGGGCAGTTTTGGAATTGGCTGGTACACAAGGAAGTATTTACAGTATTCAAATCACTGGTTTGCAGCTCACATCACAACAGTCAAGTAAATTCTTTGAGAAAAACATCTATGTCTTTTTTTAGTTCTTGTACATCAGGAGAATTTTATCCCAAAGGTCTTTGTGTTTGCTCCTGTAAAGTGCTGAATAGAGTACCATGCCAAGAAGAGTACAATGCAATGACAAATTATAAAATACCTGAATCGACGCGATGACAACATAATGACAAAGCTCTGACCTCGGAATCCAATTTAATTAGTTTCAAATGGGTTTAAAGCTTTTTAAGGGACTTTAGATTCTCGACAATTGAAAACTCTTTTAAGCCACACGATTAAGTTTATTAATTCATCTACCTGTTTGAGTAAATTAAAGTTCCCGTTAACATTCTGAAGTACTATTATTTGGTCATGGATCATTTTGAGAAAACACCTTCTTGTGCGTCTGGAACATAAAATGACATCCAACCGCACTAAATGTTAGGCACTTTAAAATCCTCTGTCAGACATTCTCTTTTACATCGCAGTGCTGAATATTTGGTACTAAACAAGCGAAGCAAAATAAGTACATTATGTAAAATTTTAATGCAAATTTATTTGGGACTTCATATGACTCAAAACAGCGAAATGTTGGTACACACAGTTTTCCTTTACCTTGACATAATCAATATTGTAATCGGTAATGGCTACTCATGGAAATGTCAATAAATGTTGCTGTTGTTGTTGAAAGGGGAAAATGACTCATTTAAAAGGTCAATCACGCAATCATTCAACCCTCAATCAATGACCTGCCTGTTAAATGAACGGGTACAAAATTCTGCACCTGATGTCAGTACTTTTTAGCTTAATAAATGAAGTTTTCTTCTATGTGTTCTGAAGGTAAATGATAAAAACTCAAAGCTAAAAAAGGGAAATTGAAAATTTAATGCATCAAAGCAGAAAATTTTAAGACTTGAGAACGTAAAAGAACTTCTGGAGAATGAGTAAGAAACAGCCATCAACAGACATCAAGTAAAAAAGTTCCAACTTTTGTTACATTTCTTATAGAAAACAGCAATTTCTGAAATTTAATTTCCATTAATGAGAATAGGCCTTTTACAAAACAGGTTGCTATTTAATATGGAAATAATATTTATAACAGGCCTACTTATTTTTGAAAAGCCTAACTATGATAAAATATTTGTTGCAATTCATGTGCGTGCTGAATAGAGTACAAGAAAGAGATTGATCAAACTTGACGATTTTCAGTCTCGAAACCTAAAAAATGTACGATAAGTCACATTTCTGCTGCATGCCGAATAGAGTACAAGTTAAAAAATGATCAAAGTTGACTATTTTTGCTCTTAAAACCTGAAAAATCTACGATATAGTCACTTTTTTGTTGGGTGCCGAATAGAGTGCGAGGTAGAAAATAACCAAAGCTGCCTTTTCTACCAACGAGCCATCCGAGCGAAGACGCTCGAATGGTGAGGCGGCAGCAGAATAGAGCCGCGCAAGACTGGGTTGAGAGGCGGAAAAATTCTCGATCGAGCTGAAAAATGTGTAACCTGATGTTAACCAACACCATGGCAAAACGTCTACGCATGCGCCAGGTTGAGCATTTCCAGTCTCTTTTTCAGTCACACTTTCCAGTCAGATCAAAGTCTCCGCGCGCTGTCGGCTTCATTCTGTGTGTGCATGCTGCTCGTGTTTTTGACTATTTTGTAGTTATTGAAATTGCTTTTATGGATAACCAGGCACAGATCACTGAAACAATTAGTCGATTAGATTCAGAAAAGGTAAGATGATAATAACTCAGTGTGTAATTTTGGCTAGAGTGTCAGGTAAACTGATTTTCATTCACGAAAACAAAGTTTTTGACTGTTATTTTTCACTTAACCTGGCTGAAACTAAGACATAAAAAGTTATCATTGCAAGCTTGTGTATTGTAGTTCTAATTTTCAGTTCTTAAATTTCTCAGTCTTCATGTCTTAAAGCCGATTCGAGCTTTATTTGAAAAACGACAACACACAATCGCTTTGTAGTTTTATTTACCAGTGAGTTTTACCGTGTTTTGAAACGAAACTCTTCTGAGTTGATTGCAATGAAACACCCTGGCAGCAAGTTGACAACTCTATCTATTTGTCTTTTCATTCTCAGAATCAGAGAGCGAAAGCTGGTTCGATGGGTTTTAGAAGTTGAACTTTTCATGCCATGTATTTAGCAGCTGGAAGTTTCGTGTTTGCATCAGATGCAGCCGAGCCGCACAGTCTGAAATTATTGAGGTCTTCAACCAAAGAACAACCATGTAAAAGAATTAAATAGGCATTTTCTTGAATGAAAGTCATTTATGGGCATGTTTAGTTTCCCGCCACTTAAAACTCCGAATGTTCGTGACCGCTGTCATCAAAGTCGAAGTTGTTATTAAATCCCGCCCATCTTTTGATTTGAGATCTTGTTTTCTCTGATCATAAAAAAATTATTGAACAGACTAAAATTTTATTTCCTGGTTTTAGTGTTAATGATAATGAAGACGTCTTTATTTTGGTTTCTTTCATAAGTATTGTTATTCTTTTCTTAGCATCCAAGAAAGCCAGTGAAAACAAATTCATCTTGTCGGGCGCTCGTGACCTGCAAACTTCAAACATCCTTTTCACCGTTGGTGCAAACAGATAACCATGTGGTGCAAAAGTTTGATGCTAGAAAAATATATAAGCTTTCTAAGGAAGTGATTTTTTTCGCCACCTTTTTTGTCTGTTTCTCCTTTTTTGCTTTTAAACTTGGTGCGACGGCAATGTTATGCTTACGCAATTGGTTTATATACTAGACCGGAAATAAAAACCTGACCGGATGTTACATTTTGTGCTCATACGCAGTGCGTTTTGCCGCGGTGTTATGTTAACCTGATATAATGTCGATTCCCCTGAGACCAAGTGGTCAGTTGTCAACCAATCAAAAGGCAGTACCTATCACACGGGCGAAAGTTGAATGTGGCACGCTTTTTAAAATACAAAATTTCACACAATTCCCGCCGTCTCGACTTCCTGTGTTTATTTACCTAACCTGGCCACTGTAGTCAAGAAACATGAGCATTTGATATACTGTATTAATTTTAGGGGCCATAGTGGTAAGTTTTAACGAAGAGAAGTTTTTAAAACCGCAAAAGTATTCCATATGCAACACGCAGTATTCTCACCACTAAAAAGGATCAGATTACACGAGGAGATAAGGAAAGCTTGAAACGAAGAATACAGTCGCTTCTGTTGGAAAACCTGGCGTTGGGGAAAAAATCTAACCAACAAACTAAAAAAAAATGAGAATAAAAGCGAATTCCAAGCCTAAAGCGAACGACAAAGGAAAAGAAAACAAAGCATTTTTTTCGAAACCTGGCCGAGTTTATAAAGCAATGAAATAAAATACCGACGTGCCGTACATCGCATGTCCTAGGAAACATTTCAAATAGCGCAGCGAATCATTCTAAGTTTCAGTTGGGTAACAAAAAGCCTCGGGAAATTTGAAAGGAGGTTTAAATGATTAAACTGTGCAAATATTTATCTACGATGTGAAACCTAACCGACAGTAGATCATGTAGCTGGACTTAATAATATTGCCGATCGCTTCCCCTGCAAAGCTGATTTTATTCTTTCAAAAAATATCCCTCATGACACTTCACCGTTTTACATAGCAGGTTTGTAAAGCCACCAGACTGAATCTGAGAACTGACTCTCCTCCGGAACCTCATAAATTAATTACATGCATAACACCTTTTCAAGAAAATAATCCTTACAGGAGGAAGGGCCCAAGAAACGGTCAAATGGGAAAAAAAAGGAATTTTATTCCTGAGCAAAATACGCATGATTCGCTCGTTGGCACTCTATCGATAGGTATACCTAGTTTACGTCTGTAAAACCTAAAAAAGTGCGATATATGTCACATTTCTGGTGCGTGCCGAATAGAGTACAAGTTAAAGAATGATCAAAGTTGACTATTTTCACTCTTAAATAGGAAAAATGGCCACCAGATTTTGCATTGTATCTGCCGGTCTCAAGAGTTTGCCACTTCCTGTAGCCTCGCATTTTTTACAATAAAATTTCAAATATTTTGCATTGTTTGAACCACTTAACTGTTAACATCGAAGGTTTCCTCATAAACTCTGGTATGCTATTGTAAAGTAAGAAATAACTTAACATGATTGGCGGGAAGAAAACCAATCAGGTCAAATGTTACAATGCCAACAACATGTTTTTTTCATCGCAATATTTCCTGATGATTGGAGACAACGAGTATTTTTGCACAAACGTTATGACGTCATCTATCCTCCTTGCATGTAGCCAAGTAGCCGTTGGAAAATTTAAATTCTTACATTAACAAAAGAATCTTAGTCTCTACATTTCTACGATCTCAGAAGAACCTTACCTTTAATTTAACCTCCAGGCCGACAGACTTATTGTGCTGCTTTGCGTCAAAGCTGGTTTCCTGTTGTTGAAGTAGCACATTTCTTTTCACGTAAAGGAGCTAAACGACGACGAATAAGCCACGAGATGGTTAATCGTTTCAGCCACGGTGTTGAAGTTCAGTACAAACGGTGATCCGAAAATCACTGTAAAGTTGAGAAACAAGCAGATGCTTCTGGGTCCCAGGTCTCACTCCTTCAATTATACCACGTGACCAACTGTTTCCATATGAGAGTTAACCTGCAAATACAGATTTATTTCGAAAAATGTAAAACAAACACTGTGCGCTGTTTTAAATACTGCTCAGGGCTAGTCGATGAAAAGCCGATGATTCCGTTTTTGGTCTTACCCAACATCATCGGGTTACCCCTTTAAAAAAAAATCTTTATTCTCTAACACATCATTAAACATTACTTCTGGTCTTATTTTAACTAAAATAGAAAAAAGAGAAAAAAATCGAGGTTTTTTTTTTATTTTTTACCAAAATCGTGGGTTAACCTTACTAGAAAAGTCCCATTTTTGGAGCTTTGAAAAACGGACATTTTTATAGTCAAGAAGGGCTTCTTTTCTATTGATGGCTTTCACCGTGACGTCATCAGATTCCAAAGTCAAAAAGCGAAGTTTTACGAATTCTTATTTACACTAGGTTGAAGATAAATAGAAAAAAAAATGACTCCTGGATTCAAACCTTTCACAATAAATCTTTGTACAAGTTTCCAGCCCCGAAGCATGTTTCATTTGGAAAATACAAAGATTTGAACTTTCGAGTTTTCACAGTGCGTGACACCAAAATAGGATGATGTCTCATTGAAAAACGTCTCTCCTCTTGATTTTCGGCAGTTTAACCATTTCAAGTATTAAAAGATGTGTTTCTGCGTACGTTTGCTAGCTCTCGAGTGAAAAGGAAGAACTTTTATGAAAAAAGTGCACTCCAGATGTTTCTGTTGATTTCCAGCGGCAATATTGGTCGACAGTTTCTGTCCACCAATATGGCGTCTCTATACAAAACTCTACAAAGGTGCGGGGAATGTTTCGGCAAATAACTCAGAAACTGTGGGCCATAAAGACCAGAGATTTGGGAAAATTGTTTACATATTAGTCTTTTATAACCTTTAATTTTTTTTGGCTTCTTCCACTGGACAGTTTCTAATTTATTTTTTTGAGACGGGTTTATTGCGTGACAGTGAAAACGAAGACTCTAGAACATCATAACACTTTGTTTTTAGTCCTTTTTCTTTCACCAAAAACAAATAAAGAAAAAATTGAATTTTTTATTTTATCAAAATCACTAAGATTTCAAGTTGTTGGGTAATTGTAGTTAGTAACCGGGAAAGGCGCAAGCGGTCATGGAAGCCCCTCTCCCCACTAAAGAAGTTTTAGACATTTTCCAAAAGGCATTACCGCCAAAAAAGGGCAGTCTTCATCAAGAGAATAGCTATTATTAGCAGTTTTATGATGATTACCCCTTTATTAAAGAGAACTACAACATTCTGAAACACTAAAATAATACGCTGGTTGCTGGGGTTTTTAAGTGGCCCCCGAACGGGAATACATGTAAGCTCGGGGGATTACAAGTGACTTGATCTTGTGGTTAGGTAGGTCTTTTTCATGATCCAATAAGCAGCTGTGAACACCTTCAACAGCACATCTTCTGTGACTATTTCGCGTTCGTCAAGGGTTCTCTGAAACACGGAAACCCTCTGTAGCATCTCCGCTGAAACTGCGTTCATATGTTGTGACGTACGGCAGTGACTCTTCTTGGCGAAATCGTTAACAGGGCTTCTTGTTAAAAACTTTCAACTTGTTTTGAGTATTAGACATGTCATGTCTTTTGCACAACAAGCAGAACAGACCCTCGTCTTCAACATAAACAGGCCACTACATCTCAGTCTTAACACAAAATGACATCGATCTTTGTTTAGCCAACTATGTTGAAATTTGTCTCTTTTAGGGGTCAATAAAAGGCTGGCCCACGCCCAGGTTGGTCTTCTTAAGAGGTTTAATTCAAAATTTCCGACGAACATCCCCGACCCTTTCATATGGAAGCCCCCCCCGGTTTAAAAATATACATATTGCGTGACAGCGTGACACGTCAAAAAAAATAGCAAAAACCCTGTCAGGGGAGGCAGCTCTAGTGGCCCTTTTTCCCGTTTAACCTCTGGGAGAGAGTTAGCCGTTTTACCTCTGGCGCGAGGGTTCCCATTTAACCTCTGGGACCGAGTTGTCGTTCGAACGCCTCCCTGCACTTGCTGGGCCGGAGTTTGGGGTCCGTCAGCAAGCTCGACAGTCCCCCCCCGGTAAGTCAATTGTCTCCGCTGCACGGGTTAGTCAAGCAGGTTTCAGAGAGTTGGCCATCTCTCACCACCCTATAACCCCGCCAGCACAATCAACCTAACTTGGCCTTAGAAAATTGACCTATATATTTGGATCGAGAACTCATTTCGCTGACTTATGGTTTAAAACACTCATGGTACGGTTCTTCACAGACGCATGCGTGTTAGGCCAAAAAAAAATGGTTCGGAAATTTCGTTGATTGATACACAACATCCTCATTCACTCAGGTCCGTTGAGTTCAGCTACGAAAAATATGGCTATCATTTGCAAAGGTTGTTATTCATCAAAATCTCGGGTAGCCCAGCTTTCCACAAACTCTTGTTACAAAAACGCGCCATAGAGAGGTGCTCAGCATTTTATAAGATTAAATTCGCTATGAACTGTACATGCCATTGGACACTTCGTAGCATACATTTTCCACCCTTCGACGACTCAAGAAATACCTTGAAGGAACCATAAACATGAAGCAAGATCGACGTCTGAACAACGGCCTACTTATGCACGTCAAAAATTTGAGAATGAACTATCCGGGCACTGTTAAGGTTACAAGCAAGCAAACAGCTTTTTGTTCCACACACTATGCAAACGACATTCTGGGAAAATTGAGTAAAGGAATACGCTTGGTTTTGTGTACGATGAGCCCCCCACCTCCCCCGCCGGCCCCTTACGCTTGCAAAAGGCTCCGATGCCTCTGAACTGGGTCCTAAAAATCATTTGTATTCGTAAAGGAAAAACGTAAAAAGGTTTGGGGATTCAGTCGAGGACTGCCGATTCTGTGCGGCAGGCCCCTGGTGTCCTCTTCTCAGGAGCACTCAGTAAATGCCTTTTGCCAATGCAATTTAACAGCCAATGATTTCTCGTTGTAGAAGTATACTTAGTTATCGAGAAGACCATGAAATAACTGGAGTTGGGTAAACCCGTCTAGTCAGACCATTTTGTTATGAAGGTTAATTAATTAGAGTTTAATAATTATTTTTTCGCAGTTACATTCCCTGTTTCCTCGACATTAATAGGAAGCTTGTTTCTTCACTAGCTATAGTTCAATAGCACAACAAAGAGGCGGGAAAACAATTATTAGTGATTTATTTCCAGCATATATTCAGTAAAGATAGGAAGGAAGGCCATTCTATTTCAGTTTTTAATTATTTTTGATGAAGAGGACACGATAAGGGAGTTTAAGGTCCAACGACCGAACAGCAAGGAAAACATCGTTCAAAAAGTGAATTTGCGTCCTTTCAGTCTTTATAGCGATTATTCCTACCCACTTACTTTGTCAAATATAGGCGAATCCTACGGAAGCTCAATTTCAAGAGACCATATCCAGTCTCAGAAAGAGAAACAAAATTTCGTCGTTGTTTGTTTACGTCCCCCATAAAACGCAAAATTAAGCATTTTCACCGCGTAGTCGTGCAAAAACGGGAAAAAAATGTACAAAAAAGTGCGAGGCACGTGCAAAGTTGTTGTTTTGCTTTATAAAACGGGTGATTTGATAAATGCAAATTTTGCATTTAAGAATCTCTACAGACAGACACAAAAATTCTCAAATAAAGGACTCTATATACAGAGTGAATTATAATAATCATTGCGAATTTTTTACTCACTCACATATACGAAGCACAATTTTGCAATTAGTTAATCGCGAAGTTTTACTCTAAATACATGTTTAATACACTGATACAAATGTCGCTCTTAACTATTTTCCTTAACTGCGAAATTTCTGTCTGTTTACAAGAAAGAACACAATTCTCGCACTAAACAATTTTTCCTTAACTGCGAACTTTCTGTCTGTTTATAGTAAAAGACTCTAATCTCGCACTTAAGCAGTTTTTCCTTAACAACAACAACAACAAGTTTATTTCAAATTAAATATAGCTTACAAAGCATGTGCCCGCAATTAGCGAAGGCTATTCGAGGCGGGTACAAGAGAAAAAAGAAAACAAAATTCTATAAATACATATACAATCTATATATATTAAACGAAAAATCCTAGAAGCAATCTAGTTTGTCACATATCACTAGGGATATGTGTTTTATGGGTCATCACCAGTTCGAGAGAAATTCCCTCAGGAAACTGCATCTTGAGATCACTAAAGCTAATCTCAAACTAAAGTGTTTGAAACTCAGTTCACCAACCAACGCTTCTACACCTGCCACCATAGCATCAGCTGCAGATGGCATAAAACATCCTATCCTGCTATGCACCAATCTGTTTTATCTTCTACCCGATTGCCACAGAGTGGTGCGATTCTCAAAACTACTATTTTTCTACATTGAGAATCATAAGAAAAGATGAGAAGGATAAGAGAGAGATAAGAAAGCCTTACTGACATATTTACAGTTGCTCATGGAATGGGTTTCCACCTACATGTATGCATGGGCGAGCGTTCGGAATTTCCATTTGTCCATCGCCACAGCAGTAGAACAGGGCCGGTTGCACTGGCATCATTACGACAAAATACGAGAGCGCCCCCAAACCTTTTTCAGCCACAACGATTTGCACCCACAAGCATCACTACGTACTCACATGGTAGGGCCATGTGGCCATTCCCTTTCTGCCTGAAGAGAGAACTCGAGTCAACAGATCACCTAATCACTATCCATTCCACCAGATTAGTGCATCTAACAACGTGTATCCCAAGGACAATAGTGACTTGGAACAATTTGCCAATGAACACTAGTGTGTACTCTCTTGATAAATTTGAAGGTGTGGCACTTCCAGTTATTAAGTCATTGTTAAAACTCATAGGAACTAATTTATGTACTAGTATATTCTTATTTCATATTTCTATAATATTATTTATTTATACTTCATATATCTAAATAAACTTTTCATTATAATATTTTTGATTTCTTTCTCATAACATTTATATGTGTATATTTTTATGATACTTTTTTTATAACTTCTAGTATAGTTTCAACTGTTTTAGGAGTATTTTGATTAAGGGATTAAAAGGCCATGCAATATGTCTCAGAAGTCCTCTGGTGGATGCACTCCTAGTAAACTCTCCAAGGATTATTGTAAGGATAGGAATTTTCATGCGGCACGTCAGCATATGAGCCCCACTTATGCCACAAATCATCGTTGCAGGGTGTGAGAGAGTGAGGTTCCCTCAATGATGCACTGTACCAAGTGGAAATTTCCCATTCCAGTCACTCCTCCCCGATTAGTGATTGACAAGCGATGTCCAGACTTTGCACCACTTGTCACATTTTAATATTCTCTTCATTTCCAATGGATCAAATTTCAACAAAAATTTGCATTAATTCATTTATCGGTGGTTCGGAAGCCAATCTGAAAATGTGGGTATTGAGCGAGAGTCTAATTTTAATTTTCCACCAAACTGAAATGATTCACTGTTACTTTTTTGAAACTACATGTAGCAGTGACTAAACACTTCCATTAAAAAAAAAGAGGTAGGTTATACGTAACCATGCAAATTTGATAGCAGCAACTTATGATCTGTTAGTCAGAGCTAGAGATCAACCATTAGAAAGTTTTATTACAAGCCTTTTGAACATTAGGGCCAAGCGTTTGAACGTTAGCACAGACCTTGAGAGCATTAGGGCAAACTGTTAGAAGGTCAGTGCAAAGTGTCAGAACATTAGGACAAACATTATTAGAACATCAGGACAAACCATTAGAAGCACGTTCAAAACCGTTAGCTATCAGTTAGTTTTCTAACGTTTAACGGATTATCATTAGTGTACGTTTTTGCTGCTGACTTTGTTCACAGAAATGACACATCCTTGGTAGGAAAATTGATCGCATGCTAAAGGCAGTCTTCATGAACCAAAAATCTCAGAAGATTTAAAAGTGACAGAAAGAAGGACCGCCTTAGTGAACCAACAATGCATTTGTTTACAAATATCAATGTAAATTGAGTGATGTGAATAACACTGGGTACACGAGCCACCACCTTCATCTACGCAAACATCTGAAGGAAAAGCACCAGCAAGAGCTAAATAATGTTAATGAACATTTTATGATCCTAAAAAAAATGTTGCGGAAAGTTTGAGTACCTCATTATAAGATGCTGCTAATCAAGGAAAAGAGATCAACCTTGAATACTCAAACAGACTTTCCAGCAAATTTTTTCACCTTGTTTTTAATTCATTCTTTTTCTTAAAATTTGTTCTTCACATTTTTTTTGATTCACACTTCACACCGTCGTTTTCGATATAATTATCATCCATGTTTCTGTTAATTGGTATTTGATAATAGTTACATGTTGTCACCAAAACATCATGTCTTTTATAAGGAAGATCACCATTTAACAAACTGTCACTAAAACTCGATTAAACTCTTCTCATTCCTCTGGGGTTGAATGTTTTAGTACTAGTACATGTACAGTGTAAGTAAAAAAATCTGGGAGTAATGGTCACTAATATAGGAATGATGTTACTACCAGAAACAAATTTGTTAATGATGATATTCTCAATTAAGGTTGCTGAGTTAAGACATTAGTGTAGATAATCAAGTCAAGATTGACAGGTTTCAGCCCTGAGAAGGCAGTACAGCTTTATGTTGAAGTAACTTCTAAAAGAAATCAGCTTATTGGTAGTAATTAACTAATCAAAGTTTTAATCAAAGTAATTTTGGAAGTAATAAGGAGAAATGTTAATAGATTATACTATACACAACAGTTGTTAATTAGTGGAGAGAGAACAGCTTGCTAAGAGAACAGCTTCTAGCAGAAACAATGCTAATGATCAAAATCAGCAAACCATGGAATCCAAAATGCACAACTATAAACAACCATTGTACATTGTAACTGCTCGTAATCTGGCTAGTGAGTTTCCACTTTGTTTATTAGATGCATACACACAGGGGCCTTGTCATCAGCGTGCATGAGGCCACTATGAAATAACCTAAAGTTTTTTAGTGTTTTTAAGCCATTTTGCTAAGGTTTTTCCTCGGGTTAATCGTTTCTTTCGCTGCAATTATGATTGATACTTGTGATGGTTATTTCTTTACGCTTTAAGTTGTTGTTTTTAACATCATGATTGTCATTGTGTGTGGCTGTTCGCTCTTCCAACCATAGTTCTAATGTTCTAATAATAGCCCCACTGACACCATCTCCTGATAAAGAACTTTACTCAACACAATAAAATTCTGCACTCACCTTTCTGCCTTGTTTTAATTTCTGGCTATTTCTTCAGGTCCTGTTTGCTACTTGATTGCCTTTTTTCTTGTCATAATGATACAAAATTCTGTACAAGAAGAACCTGAAATAAATTTGAATGGTTTTGTTAATTTTCAAGAAGAACTTACATGTAGAAGCTTATATAATCATTGTTTCCAGAACTGTAACCTCATACACAATGTACTTGTTTATGGGCCACATTAATGAAACTCTCCCCACACTCAGGGATTTTTGCTGTCATGCATGTATAACAGTCAGACATTTACTAGCAGCCACCGCTCTATAATCATCACCTCTCCACAACAGGATATTTTTGGTGCCCAGCAGACAGTCCATACATTCACTCTCATAGAGTACAGACCACAGGCATTGCAACATCACATGCGTGCTTCTTGCATGTAACTCTGCCATATTGCATGCAAATTACATGAGAAATAAATCCTGAAACACACATGTCAAAAAATACACGCAAAAATACACAAGAAAATACAGGTACATTTTTGGAAACTGAGTGTAAAATTTTACACGTACAATGTAGACTGCGTCTACACTTTCACCTACGGCTGAAATCTGTTAAGCGGTGAACAACAATCTCTCGCCCTCAAGTCATATCTAAGTAGAAAATCAGAATGATCAGTTCTATTACCAGTCCAGCTACAAAATTACTGTTGATTCGGTTTCACTTTCTAGATAAAATATTTGTGCAGTTTAAACCTCCTTTGAAATTTCCCGAGGCTTTTTGTTATCTGATTGAAATCTAAAATGATTTGTGGCGTTGTTTGAAATGTTTTCCAGGACATGTGAAGTATGGCAGGAGAGTGGGGAAGTTATTTCACTGCATGGTTACACACAAAAATGGGAAGACACCAGATAGATACTAATGAATTGGCCAAGACAAAAGACCCAGGAAAAGACAATGATGTGCTGCGGCAACATACATGTATCATTGGTCACATCACCAACATATTACCAATGTTTGGTTGACTGTGGAGGGGGACAGGGGGGCGGGAGCCCGGGAGAACAGGGGGCGGGAGGGGTACGGGAGACGGGAGAAGAAAGGGCGGGAAGCGGGATCTCTATGATGGCGGGAAGCGGGAGAGAAATTCCAAAAGGCAAGCTTTCGTTAATTGTTACTGCTCATCATCCAGTCAAAGAAACGAACTCAACAACGTTTCTTGACTTCCATTTAACGTTCTCCGAGGCCCTAAATCAAAATTTTAATGCGAGAAAAGTCAAAAAACGTAAATTCGCACTCGGGATTGAAAAAAGAGCATTACTTCTGGTGAAATTGGAAACCTTTCCAAGTCGGTTACATCGTAGGTCACGAGTCCTCATGAATGAGGTGGCGTGACACATGCACACGTGTGTCGACTGTGTAAGTCGTGTCAGTGTCTCGTCTGTTTGACCTGTCTCGCAGGTAATGCACCTATCAATGTAAAGCCGAAGGGGGGGGGGGCAGGGCATAGGGTGGGGATTTGATTGTCTTTGTTGTCCCTGGGGTAGGGCATTTGACTGATCTTGTTCTCCCGGGGAAGGGGATATTTGAATCTTTCTTCGCCCGACGTGGAGATATTTGACTGCCGACTCGCACGAAAAAGACTGAGACCGAACATGTGTTTCCCGCTTCTACGCTTCACGCACGCGCCATACGGTTTGAAAAGATCAGGAAGTCATGGAGGCCAATGAGAGCAAGCGAAGGCTGAGTGGACTTCACTGTTTTGTCTTCAAATTTCGTTTGTTTTAGGGTGTTTTTGATCAATTGAACCTGTTAATATAATGTGGTATCAAAGTAAACGGAAGTAAAGAGAAACCGAGCCGATTTTTGCAAGTACAGTTGATTAGTGTATGGCTCGTTCGCTACAATCACTGATAAAACTGACTTTGTTTGTACCCTTTACTAAGAACGGTATATCTAGACTTACAAAATGTGGACTTTCTCCTAAAGGTTTATGTATAACCGTTAAACCTCCCTGCCGATGTTTGATGAAAGATACAACTTCTCGAGCAAATATGAATAGGTTTGAGATTTGATAACCAGATAACAATAATACTCCACCAGCACTAAACTGAACGCTTTAAAATGCAAACGGTTAACGAACATGCAATTATTGTCTCGTTGAAGTCAGTTTTTATAGCTTACGACTTCTTACGAAAAATAACGAAAACTAACCGCGCTGGATATGCAATTAGTACAATTAGACGCTGGGAACTAGACAGGAGTACTGAACTCTACCGTAACGTTTGGCCCTTCGACTTCATTTTGGCATGATCCCCGTAATTTCGGGATTCCTAAATGCATGTTAATGCATCTTTGATGACTGCAATAGCTATTACACTGCACAGTGGACTGAGACTATTGTCGCTGTAGTGGGATGTCAGAAGCGGTGGTCAAACCTAGATAACCAGGTTAGTGAAAACTCAGTTTAACTAAGAAAACTGACTTGTAACAATTTTCATCTTTGGCAAATTACCCTACAGCTTTAACACTAAACCCGGGCTTCTGATCTTTATAATTTACATGATGACGGGAAAAATACAATAAAGGGCGGGAGTCGGGAGACAAAGGAACAAAAAGGTACGGGAGGCGGGAGAACGGGGTACGGGAAGCGGGAGGTTGTCACCCCCCTGTCCCCCCCCACTTGACTGTTGGTAGACTGTCAACCAACCTACCTTGGTAAATTCTCTGAGGTTTGAACTGATAAGTGAATAATTGTGGCCCTGTTATGACTGAACATGACTAGTTTGTTCAAATTGAGATGATCTTGCCTACTATATCAACAGGCAGTAACAACGTTACTGTTAACTGACACACTGCCGAAAACGTAACCAATACTCAACTAAAGGTTCACTGATATATTGTTGTTGACAGATATTACGGAACTTGAGCGAATTGTTTTTGAGTGATGTGAACTGGAAGTGAGGCCTTTTTCTTTTTATTATGCCTTGCAAGGCTGCTGCCTAAGAAACATTTTCGGGAACCCTTCAGGCTCCTAAAATAATAAGTTAGGAGCCCGAACGACATTTCTAGGAGCCCAAAGTATGAAATAGAAAAAAAGTTAATTAATTGATTGATGATTGAAATTTACAAGTTATCCTTGATCTAGCAAGTTTTGTTCTCCCTTCCGGTTTCCACGTTTACATGGCATTCCAATGGATAAGGTGTGCAGCTGACCACAGCAATAGAAACAGTCAGAATAATTTCAAAGTAAGTAAAAGATCCTATGTGAAACAGATTAAACCGCAGAAAAGAAATGTCAAATTTAATAAAACTTTTCTAGAACACGAGATGATTCGTCTTTGATCTGGTACCATTGGAACATTGCTGTCAATCGTTTACAACTATGTTTAAACTGTAATATGTTATAAAATGTTAGAGTCACAGACTAACAGTAGAACGTCAATTCATGTACATGTAGCCTTATCGTGATGGCTTGAATAGGTCATGTCCAGAAAAGTTACATGTACTTTTGTAGTACTTCAATTGTCATTCAATCACCAAATTCAACACGCGACTGTAAATTACTAGCTTAAAGATGACTTACATTGCACCTGGTGACCTGAATGAAAATGGCCAATTTCACTTTAACAACAACACATCTCAGTCACACTTTTCTTTTTGTGTGTCAAAAACTTGCCTTAATGGGAACTAACTCGACTAATCTTGATTTAGTGCTCTTTCTTTTAGAAATCTAATTGTTTTCTTGTTAAAGAACTAACGAACATTTAGTGAACCAGTCAAGTTTATGAAGTGAGCAAAGTTTTATTCTTTCTTTCTATTTCTGAAAGAACTCCAGGTTTTAGCTTCTCAGTTCTGGGTGTTTCTCAATCCAGTCTTCTCATCGGGATCTGATAGCTTTTGCTAGGTGCCCAGATAGGGTAAAGGTAAAGACTCTTTCCGCCTTGTTTAGGCTGTGATAATTGATTGAAATACCGAGGTAGCAAAATAGTAGCTATTATTGAAATGGCTAGACGTATGACAAAAAAGTTTGTCTGAGTAGAGGTTGACACATGTCAATTATTGATATTTATAGATTGAAGCAATTATATTAGCTGTATGTAATATGTTTACTTTTTGATCAAATGCATGAAAAAATGGTGAAGTATTGTTTGAGAAAATGTTTACAGGAATTATTGTGGTTTGTCATTACAATATTTTCACAAAGCTTTGCCTTTTACAAGGTGGAGAAGAAAACATCTTCATACTTTGCAAAGATTTTCAAAACCATATGAAAGTCGATAAAAGTGAATTTCCACTCACATCTGTCACATCGGTCCGTATGACCGCAGTCTTAAAAATCACGCAAGATTAAAATAAATTATAAAGGACGTTAAATACCTGTTCGGTCCTCCTTTGAATGCGAAACCATTTCTAAAGTAGTTGTATATTGGGAATATTCGGAACCAAGCTTCTAGACTACCAACTCGATGAAATTACGCTATAACAGCCATAATTTTTGGTACGACTTTAGCCCAAATTCACTGGAAATAGGTGTAGAGGTTATGCCCAATCCCATAAGATAATCATAATCAGAAATTTTAGGTGCCCATTCAGGCTCCTTGTTTATTATGTTGGTCGTGCGAGGAAAAGCCTTAGGAGCCTCTGGCACCCGGGCTCCCATTAGGTAGCAGCCTTGCCTTGACACTAACAAATGTCTTTGCTCTTACAAGATGATTTGCCCAAGAATTTGGGCCAACCCCCTGCCCAAGGATGCAATTTAAAGTCCACTTCCCGTCGATGTGCGTTGCTCAAAAAAATGTCATTGCTTAAGCTTCCCATTATCAATCTGCACACCTATGGTTCACTAATAAAAAATTTGGACACTGTTTGTCTATGTTAAAGGTCAAAATTAAATTCAGGTCAAAACTTTTTAACCTGGGTTGATCTGCTATTTAATTTTTGTCCTAATCCTAACCCTGATTATTCATGAATTAGGGCTAGGAGACAAAGCAAATTGAGAATCAACCTTGGTTAAAAAATTTTAAATTGAATATAATTTTGACCTGTAACATCTATATACATGTACTTGTATAACGAATACTAACAAACTTATTGTTTTGTTTAAACTTTGTTTTGTTGTTATTCTTTGTTGTTGTTGCTGTTCTTTGTTTGTTATGAAACTATGGAGAAAGTTGCAGCACAAGGAGGTTTGAAAGTAATAATTCAGTTTATACATGTGTATCCCAAAAATTCTAAACAAATCGCAATTTAGATAATGTTACAAAACTTTAGGACGGTTGAACTATTACAACTTAGCAGTACAGCTCAGAATGAGACACAGGATTTTTACTAGGCCTTTTATAGTTGACCTGTTAACTGAGGGTAAGCCAATGATAAATACTGTACTACCCGAAACAATGTGCACTTGAAGTGCTCCAGAAGACATGTATGAGGAAAATTAGTTTTACTGGCCTTACAAAAAGAGTGATGCATCAGAAACTAGCCCTAACTGCACCATACACTAGCACTGCCATTGTATCTGTAATTTCCCAACTGTGGAAGTAAATTTCCATGCCACCCAGTAATTTGACCTACTATGAGTAAAACTCCAGAAAGAAAAAGAATCCTGGATTAAAATTTAACCCCGGGTTAGCACTAATCGACCTTCTAACAACTGGGCTCAGATGTGATAGGGGCTGGCATAACATTGCGCCACACGTTGCTGATAGAGGGTGCCACACTCCATTAACTGCATTTTACAATTTAGTTGTAAAAATTTCCTTACAAAAGCGAAGATAAATACAATGACTTTACTTGAACCATGAAAGAGAAACTAACAAATAGTGCAAAATAGTGAGGGGTAAACAAAAGAAGACAATAGAATTAATGCATAGTAGTGCGTTGTATTCTACTACCTATTTCACGGTTCAAGTAAAATCACTCCAACAAGCAAGCCAATCTGATACTTGTCACTTCAATATTTTAAATTTCTGGCTTGGAGCATAACAATACGTGGCAGTGTAAAATGCAGACTGCGGACAGACTTTAGGGTTAGAAAACAATGGACCTATTGTTGTCACATACTCACAGCTGTACTCATTTGCATGGTGAAAAAAACAGTCCTCAGATAACAATACAAACAAATATCAACAACATACTATGACAACATTTCACGCCAACTGAACTTTCAGGCAAGAAATCCTCCTCCAAAGGAAGTGTAACTGAAGATTTTGTCGAAATAAAGCAAGGAGTATACATGTAAAACTTACCAGTATAAATTTGAAGAGGCGATGTGGTCGTAAAACATAGTACAAAACATGGTCAACTTTCCAGTGATCTGCAGCCATACTGGTGACTAAGTTTGCCCAAAAATGCCACAGAACGAGAAAGGAAACACTTCCAATGGTAGCAGTCCAAAAACAGTCCAACTTGCGCATATTTTTGACCACAAACTGTAACATTTTCCCCATTTCTGTTAAAAACATGGCCTCCATTGTACCGCATTCGGTTCTCGTTCCCAGAATCCTCGCGGCACTAGATTTCCCGCGAAAACTAAAACGGTCCTCAATGCGTGCGAGGTGAGTCAAAACAAGTGCAAAAAACATGGCGACCTTCTCATTTGGGTCTTTTCACCTCCTACATTACTGTTCTCATTTACTAAAACAAAACGAGCATATAAATCAGTTTTCCTTAATCATTTTACAGTGATACCAAATTAGTTCGATGAACAGAAGAAGTAGTCTTTTTCGTGAAACAGCTTGAAATTAGCTTGTGTCGACGGGAACGCTTTGCAATTTTTTCTTTTTCCTAGCGGAAAACTTACCCCCTTAAATGCGGAATTTCTGTGGTTTATAAAACTCCTGTCTTTCTGAACTTAGGATTTTCGAATGCATTATCTACAATAAAATGAAAAGACTGAATTAAAAGGTAAAGGCATTTAACGTTTTCTTTAAAGTGCTTCGTTCAGACGCACTTAACAAATGTTTTTTTTTTTGCAGTGGTAAAACCACATTCTTTAGTAAATCCTCCTTTGGTGAGTCAGGAAGCTGAACAGGAAGCTGCGTTTTTATTTGTCGCGCACGCGCATAAGCCTTCTTCCTTTCTTGTTTATGCCCTGTTTTGTTGCCCTTTTTCTTGCCTTTCTTTTCTACGAAATTATGACTGGTTATCTTTCCAGGAAAGGGAAAACTTTATCTGGAATAAATAGTGGATAAACCTAGAAATTGGCAGCGGGGTTTTCCCCAAAATTTTAGGAGGGTTTCTTGTGTGTAACTCTGGCAGAATTGGTCAGAATTAAATTAACAAAATGAGATACCCTGTGTGCAGATCTATCCTAATTGAATTCGCTGTATATCATCTTAAACGCTTCAAATGATGGGTTTCGAAAATATAATATATGACAGGAACTCGCTCAAAGCGCTCGTCAAAGGGGATAATAAACCTTTTTGTCTTCCTTTTTTATTTTGTTTTTTAGTGGAGCTTCCCCCGCACGCGAAGCGCGCGCGAGCGGAATCCCATAGCTAAGGAAATTTCGTAATCTATCCATCCGAGAAAATTTGGTTATGACGTCAGCGTACGACCTCCCGTCCGTACAGACACTGGAGAGAAATTTAGCATTAATAGAGGTTTCAACCAAAAATTTGGACGCCTCTCAATGAAGATAACCACGTCATTATTCTATGCAAAAAATTGCTTTAGCTCGTGTAGAAGGGTACATGTATAAATATGGAAAGTTATGAATATTGTAATGGAGAGTTGAGTTCACCAATTTGGCATTCCCAAAGTGCACTTTCTTTACCCCCTCCTCCTCAATTTTGCTTACGCATTGTCTTCAATTTCTCAAGGGACGACTGTAATAATAGGGAGAAATTTCAAACAACGAAACAAAGTCCACTAACTGATGCTATACGAGACGATTTTACGACCTACTTTCACTGCAACTATGTTGTAGCCTTGTTGGTACAATTCAATACAATGTTGCAACGCTCTGTTACACTTAAATCGTCCTTGCGAAGGTAACATCTCCTTGATGGACAATACAAAAAGGGTGAACGCGGTGAAAAGCACTTTCCATTCCAATAATATTCATGGTTTTGTGCGTACATGACACTCTGGAACCACTCTTATGCAACCTTGTTCCCGGAGGGGGGGGAGGGGGTGGCGACGGAGACATAAGAACCTGGAGAACAATCTGTCCCAGGTGCAACATAGCGAGGACTCTCCTGTGCCCGCCGACGTGTGTACTATCGCACTTTGTAATAATCGTCGCACTTTGTAAT
>OZ037781.1:450000-527500 GCA_964035525.1 Porites cylindrica
GTAATAACATGGTCTTGTGCTGGGCACGTAGTTATGTCAACGTGGGTCCATAAGGTTCCTAAAGATGTACATGTAGGTCTAAAACCTACACGTAAGAGAAGGTGCATTATTAATTTTGGTCATCAAGTTGGATACAGCTCCAACAGGTTCTGCCAGGTATAGGTCCCAGGTTTTTGCTGGGAATTGTGGCATAAGCCTAGGTGCATTATTCCTCTGTCATGAGAGATGGAACTCCATCAGGTTTCTTCTGGTGTGGATGGAAAATTTTACCAGGTATTGTGGCATAAGCCTAGGTGTATTATTCGGTCATCATGTCAGATAAGGCTCCATTAGATTCCTTCAGGTGTAATTATGTCAGATGTGGCTCCCTAAGGCACCTCCAGGTGTAGGTCCAAGGTTTTTACTGAGAAACGTGGCGTAAACCAAAGAGCATTGTTCAGTCCTCATATCAGATTGGACTCCATAAAATTCCCCCAAAGTTTTTATCAGGAATTGGGGCATAAAGCCTAGGTGCATTATTCAGTCATCATATCAGATAAGGCTCCATTAGGTTCCTTCATGTGTCATTACGTCAGATGTGGCTCCCTAAAGCACCTCCAGGTGTTAGGTCCAAGGTTTTTACTGGGAAATGTGGCATAAACCAAAGTGCATTATTCAGTCCTCATATCAGATGGGCTCCATAAGGTTCCTACAAAGATTTTACCAGGAATTGGAGCATAAAGCCTAGGTGCATTATTCAGTCATCATATCAGATAAGGCTCCATTAGGTTCCTTCAGGTGTCATTATGCCAGATGTGGCTCCATAAACCACCTCCAGGTGTAGGTCCAAGGTTTTTACTGGGAAACGTGGCGTAAACCAAAGTGCATTATTCAGTCCTCATATCAGATGGGGTCCATAAGGTTCCTCCAAAGATTTTACCGGGAATTGGGGCATAAGCCTAGGTGCATTATTCAGTCATCATGTCAGATGGGGCTCCATCAGGTGCCTCCAGGTGCAGGTCCTCTAACATCTCCTGGAGACTTATCCGTGGGGCCTCAGTATCATCATCACTCTCAGGGGCGCCTTTATAATCACGGTCTGAAAGAGAATCAATAATAAAAATGATTCAGAATCGCTTTTCAGTTTACGGTTTTAAAAAATTACGTAAATAAAAAAAGGACAAGGGATAAAAAACTCAACAGAACAAAACCACATTAAACAGCTTCGTTCCCAGTGACCCTCAGCGAGTTTGGTGGTGAGGTCATCGGTCAAGCTTGTCGTTAGAACCTACCCAGGAGGCCTGGCAAAACAGGGCTAACAGGAAAAAACTCCATGTACAGTCGATGTAATGACATACCAACATAGATGTTAATATTTTGTCTGTAAGACTTGTCTTCCTCCAGATCACCCAGGAAAGCATCATAATCCCTGAGAAGGTTGAGATAAAAAACATGTATTACATAAGGGCTGGTGAACCAGTGACTGGTCAGCTGGGTCTGTTGGGTCCGTTGGGTACCTGCCCTATACATAAAATAACCTGCTGTAGCAAATAAGGTGATGACGATGATGATAATGCTCTGTCTAAGAAACTAAAAACTGAGAATCCACTTAGTGACAGATGCACATCAGTTTTACTTTTATGCCTCCGTTTCTACCACACCCATCCATAGCAACAGGTGACAGTAGATATGGTTTAAAATTTAAAGAAAAGTTATTTCAAAAAGTGTGTTAATAATTTAATAAAAAGAGCTAGAATTAAATGAAAAAAAAAATGTTGACTACACACAAGCTTTTGGAGCTAACACTGTGCCTTTGTCAAGAGGAATAACAAAACAATCATACATGTACAGGCATAATAGACCTATTGCTGCCTTAATGTAAGCCACTATTTCAGACTGTATAAAAGTTTTGACAGTTCCCCTGTAAATCGAATATTTACCTGTCAAGACTGTCATGGTCTATTCCAGCCACTTCCTTGTTAAGAGTTTTCAGCTTCCAGTTTCTTCTCTTTTGCCGCTTCTTTTTGTCACCATAACATTTCTTGACCAAAACCTGGAAATATGAATTTGTTAAGAAGCAGTGAATGTTCATTGCTGACTCTGGACTTGGGACTAACTAAAGGCAACCATTCAGTGATAAAACAGATAACCCATTATTTGGAAAAACCATACCGATATCAGATACATGAACATGTATGTTCAAAGGTGTATTTACAATAAATTTTAGAGTAGTATATAATGTATGTTAACAAAACCATGCAGCACCAATACTTACCACGTCTGGGATCCGTTCAGCATTCATTTTACTCAAATTGTCATCGTTCATATTTGAACAGGTGAAATCATATCTAAAAGAAAGATCCAATAAGTTAATTCTCCATGCTCTTCATGTAAATGTCATGATATTTCCATCCTTAATGACCTTTACTAGTTAACTGAGCAGTTTAAACTGAAAAAACAGTTACATGTAAAAATTAATGACAACAAAAGATGAGTTTAATAATATAATGGTATAAGAGGTTCCTTTTCCAGAACGGTTTCAGGGAGGCAATTGCCTCAGGGCATGCTGGGGTGTTTGCACCCTAAAGGACAATATAAAGGGGTATTCACACGAAACAAAATAAAGAGGGGCACTATGACTATACATAACAAGTAACTTGTGTTATTATACATTGTACTCAATGTCTGTCTTCTCATTGGCTAAGAGCCTACACCAAATCTTGGAAAACAGCCCAACCTACAGATTAGTCAGTTATCTGCTAGCAGATTACTGACTAATCTGTAGGTTGCGTGCGCAATGCATGATTTCCAATAACAATATCAATTCAGGTTCCTTGTGATGGTGTTTGTTCCTATTTTCTTCAAAACAGTGTATAATAAAACAATATAAGATTCAGTTTTTGTGATATCCTGAGGTAAGTGTCTCATCTCAGTAAGTGTTATCTCAGACCTTGATTATTCTGGCTATCACAAAAACCTCATCCAATAATTATTTAATATAAGTATGTGAGTGGTTACATACACCTTGTAGGGCACAGGGAATAGTTCTTAGACAACAAGCTCCTATCACGGTCAGATTATTGACCTTCTGCACCCAGAAAAACATAGAAGACAATTCATACTTTGTGAACTATAAACACTGGATAGTGGCTTACTGCCTGTGTGGTATGAAGGGGTGTTGACCTTTTCATTTCACAACACAATGTGGAAAGATTAGTAATTTTGTCGCAGTCTAACCAATGAAATTTGTGAATGAAATCCTAAGTTGTTACCTTTCAAATGAAATGTCTTTGGCAGAACTTTTGTATGGCATTATCTATTTCTTGGGATTTTACGAAAAAAAACTTAGATTTTTTGGTGAATCCTTCCTTTGGTCACTAACAGGAGTGAATTGCTTGAAAACCAACCACGAATGAAGGCTGGATATAAGGGAACCATCCTGTTGGATAAGGAGGGTATGGAGGGTTGTTTAAACTCCGTGGGGTAAGGGGTAAGGAACAGGGGGAGTAATCAAACCTTATTGTGAACAGGTTTATACTCTGTAGGGTATGGAGGGGTGAAGTTACACAGCATTAACTGGAAGGAAGTTCATACCCTAGTGCAGTATCTCCAGTCTTCAGTAAGTGACCCAAGTGTGTACGGCAGTGATACTGTGTGTCATTTACACCAAGATCCTGCATACGCGCAACCCATGCATCTGCCAGTACATGCTGAAAATAAGTAAGGAGACAAAAGTAGTACAGTTGACTCCTGATAACTTGAATCCTCACTAACACGAACCTTGCACTAACTTGAACCAAAGTCAATTTCCCCTGGATTTCATTCATGCATTTACTATAATTTTACCCTCAGTAAGTCAAACCCTCAATAACTCGAACATCCTGCTAACTTTTTTTTTTGTTATTTTCCTTCAGATCATTTCTATGTAATTCTACCCTCGATAACTCGTGACAAGTCAAAAAAATAAACAGTGTGCTGAAATCCAAAACATTTGCAAAACAAAATGAAAAAACAGTCAAAACAAGAATCCTTCCTGTCAATTCTTTGCTTTTACTTTTTTGTCACTCCAGTTCAAATTCAGTGTCCATCTCATAATTCCTTTTTCAAAATATTAATCTATATCTTTTGCCGCCCTTGAAGCAAAGGGTGCATGGTAATTGCATTCCCTCTCCAACAATTTGCTTATTTGCATATTCCCAGTTATTTGCTTTGAGCTCTCGATGACTCAAACTTGTTTTGATTTCCCTAGAAGGTTCGAGTTATCGGCAGTCAACTGTAGTTCAAATTAACAACCGAAGAACAACAAAAGGAGATCCTATAACATTTCCAGTATATATTTAGCCTTACGGTCACATCAGGAATACGGTCACCTCAATAAAGCGTCCACTTTCTTATGGCCTGGCAAAACGCCCATACATTTTCATATTGAAAACCCTCCATTAATGCGGTCATCCGTTAATATGGCCAACCGCTACATTTAAAAATCTCAAAAAGTAGAATCTGTTATAATTTCACCCCATTAATACAGCCACTCTTTAAATGCTTGTGACATGTAATATAATTAAAATGCTTGTGACATGTCAATTTCATTAACCTGGTAGGTTGAGTCTGATCTCTCGATTCTCTTTAAACTACAGTACACTTAAAATGCATTTGTGGCAGTTTAATAGCCAATTTTTAGTGTTCTATGTCCTGAAGGAAAGTTTCAAGATTACTAGTTGGTCAAGAAGTGTGAATGTGATGTATGCTGTATTAAGATTATTTGTTATTGCAGCCCTCAAGTCATGAAATTTGACTCTAACAGTTAGAGTAAAATCTTTGCTTATCCTATCTGTAGCCACTCCCTCCCCATGTGAAAAACAGTTACTATTTTCCACATGGGGAAGGAATGGCTACAGATAGGATAAGCAAAGATTTTACCCTTTTACCCTTGGACCTCTTTCACCCTAAGTTAACAACACAAATGCTTGGGTCCTACTCATATCTTTAAGATTTCACCCACAGAAGTTTGAATTTTTTTATGAATTTGTACTAAAGGAATTAGAGGGGTTTAATAATCCCACAAAAAGCTCCATTACGAGAACCAAAAGCCAATGCAATGTATCTAAAAAGTAGATGTGCACAGACTATTAACATACATTTGTAGAACTACACATAGAGTTGCCACAAAGCTCTAAGAATGAGTTGTTTAAATGGCTAACAAATAACATGTGAATGACCCATTCATGTCCTTATCACTAATAACAATAGCAGGCATGGTTTAAAGGGCCAATAGAAACAGGGGTTTCTGAGAGCTTTCTGGCAACAGTATATATTGTAATATTATTATACCCTTTGGCTGAGGTTGCTGCTGGATGCTTTAGGGTTTTGTGATTCAACCGGTTCAATTTGCAGAACCATAAACTCTGTCAGCTGTTTATATGTACACAGACTTTTAAATGGAAAACGCCAGAAGTTTGGTGCTGTTATGTCTGCCGCTGAAATGAGAACAAAAGAAAATGACATCAATTTTATAAAACATTTTTCCATGAACTGCAGCATTGGTTTAATATCATTAGTGAACATATCCACCTTACAGTAAGTGCTATTTTAGACAAGTTAGAGGTCACTAAAAGTGCACAGAATTGATTGAAATATCAAAATAACTTTTTGACACTGCAGGAAAGATTAGTATAGCCCATAGCTTCAAAATAATAACAGTCTGTCATCGTATAATGTCTGACTATTGACAATTTCACTGTTGAAACTGATGATGAGGTCCAAACCTCTTTATGAAAAGACAAGATCTGTAGCGAACATTTCAAGTGAGTGTACTTATTTCTTTAGTTCGATTGAAGAGGAGTCTGGAGTTTTTGACACTTTAGTGCACACAAATTTAACACTCTAATATTATTGACCTTCTTCTCCATTTTAATAGACATCGAATGTTTAATTGTAATAATAGTACACACTGATGTTCTTTAATTCCAAAGTATATTTTAACAACACGTTTCTGTACATTAAAAGAAATAAAAGTAGGTTCCCATGAATTTTCATGGAACAAAAAAATTGTTACAGATGGTTTCCCATGATCTCTGGGCAGCAAACTCAAAAATTGTTATCCGTGGGATTTGAAATCCTAGGGCTTGTAAAAGAAACTCAAAGTCAATGAAATGAATGGCCAACAATCTTTCTCATTTGTTTGAATAAAAGACTAACCTGATTCAGATCATACATTATGTGTCTGCTGATGACTTTTTCAATAGAGAATTTTGAAGACTGTAAAAATAATTGTGTGTCCTTTAATTTTTAACACAACCAAATTCTACTGGCCCGATAAAAATTAATCATAAATGATAACTTACTTTGTAATGTTACTGGATCAATTAACTGTAGACTTGTGTTGACTCGGTTACAGATGACAATTTGGCTAAAAAGAACATCAAAAAGGAGAACTCTAGCATTAAAACCAGAGTATACTGTACAGACCACTAATGCAACCCTTTCATGTCTCACAGGGTCACAGTAATAATTAACAAAACTTTGCCAAAAATTGCAAATTTTCATTTTGTTCAATTCTAACGTATTATTATTTTATAAACAGCAATGTGCTTTAAATTTAAAACAGAAGGATTGAAACGCACCAATGGCATTACGAGTCTTCAGAGCCAATAACATCACGTCTTAACTGACAGACAACCAGTAACATGATTCATGACTTAATTGACCAATCAGGTCAATAACCAGAGTTTAATACCATCAATGGATGTGATAGAACTCACTTTGACTCTGAAGATGACTACCGCACAGGTTGTCAAAACATCACT
The DNA here is from genome assembly GCA_964035525.1 of Porites cylindrica. Lineage (NCBI taxonomy): Eukaryota > Metazoa > Cnidaria > Anthozoa > Scleractinia > Poritidae > Porites > Porites cylindrica. The sequence continues at coordinate 456,786 of OZ037781.1, forward strand.
CACTGTTAACAACAACATTACTGTCCTATTCAGGACTACGTTCATCTGAAAGATCATTCTCAACCCACTTATGAAATGACTCCTGGGTTCAAACCTTTTACAAACTCTTTTAAATAACTACACTGTATACACTTTTCCCTCAGATTAAGCAAATATATTGATTTACCATGAAACATTACCTGATATTTCCCAATGATCTTGACACTTTCAAAGGGAGACAAATAATTTCTTCCTGAAAGTCATAATAAGAGTTAACATTGTAAGTCAATAATCAAAGGTTGAGTAATTACATTGTGACAAAATTAATAAAGAGTTAACCAACCCTGCAGACAGGAACAATTTCCACAGAGAAAGTGTATTTGTAGTTATATGTATTGTTGTGTACATCATGTGATATAAGTTTCTCAGATGTCTTATACCTGACAACAAATAAGAAACAAAAATTATTTCACACAATTAGAATGTTTATTTGTTCATATGAGAGGGATAAGGGATGTGTTTGTGGCAGGCACAGGTGCAGGATGGAAGAGAGGCTCTACATTGAGGTGCCACCTAAAAAAATGGTACCCATCAATATAAATAGACTGGTGGTGTATGGAAAGAGGTGATAGTGCTACCAACACTGATCTAAAAAAGCATAAACACTCAAGTCAAGGTATCAAAAAGGGCTTTATATAATACCTTATATAGGTTTTGATCCAACGAGTTCAATCTGTGATGTATCTTACATGTAAGTCATGACTCAAACCCACACAATATTTATTGTCAGCTAAAGTGTGTGAACGAAACAGCCTCTTTTTGTTATCCAATAAAGAGTACTAGACAGACCGCACAAGCCATCTTCAGGGCTTCAGGGTCTGCAAGCAAGCTCTCCAAAGATGCTTGTTTACTCGCAGACTACAGCTGTACTTCAGGGCTTGAAAATAAAAATTGAATTTCAGCTTTTCCCACACAAACTTTGCTACAACCAGTTGAAAAAGTATTTGAGACACTCTACCTTATTTTGGCTCAAATGGCCTGCCCATGATCCCCCCTCCTCCCCTTATCAAAGATTCAAGCAATACAGGACCATGCTCAAAATACAGAGGAACAACTTTGAATGGAGGGTAGGAGGGAGGTGAGTATTACATTGCACAGTAGAGTGACTAGCAGAGATTTGAAGTAAAAAAGGCCTGTTTTTCGTTAGCGTGTCTCGACATTTTTGCACTTGGTTCTAGCCCAAGTCTGTTGCTTCCTTGTCTAAGTTGCCAAAGAAAGGTTATTTGTCTAACAAAAAAATATACTTGGCCTGGATTAAAGGCTGGGATCCTTTGAGCTCTCAACTTACCTACAGGGGACTACTGACTGAAGGAATTCAACAAACTTGCGAGCACCAGCTCTGGATGCGTAGAAAAAATCCACACCATCTACAGGAACAATCAAATATTGTTAGGTGGCTAAATGTAGGTAGTTCAGGTGAAGTTAAACACAAGACACCATCTGCTGACCAGCAGTCTCCATCACTGATCATATCTGGGACAGTCTTAAGGCATTTGCAGGGCTCTGGTAATTTTTTCAGTGCTTTCAGTTAGATCAAACATTTCCTTCACGTTGCTGTTTGCATGCAGTCACTTGAGCGATTTGTGCTCTCAGCCCTCCCAACACTCTAAATATCAATCTGCAACACTCTCCTCAAATTCCTCAGGGAATCCAACAGGTGGTCAAAGTAGGATTTAAAACTGAAACCTCTGGATTGCAAGATTATAAGCCCAATACAATAACTATTACACCATATTACCTCTTTCCATGAATTCCGTCATATCTCTTGATAATAATTAAGAACTATTTAAGATAATATCAGTCAATCAAATTACCTGATTCTTGTTTTATTTTAACAGTGTTTTGGTGTGCACTGTGTTTTAAAATAAGCTGTTCAAGATAGAAGAAAGTCTTTTTGTGGGATGTCTGAAACAAAAAATTTAAACATTAAACCTAAATAAAGGATGTAAATTTGCTGCAAAAATTGTACACTGGAACTATGACAACCTTCCAGAGAGAAAAAGCCAGTTGGTTAAGCTTTTTAATGTGGCTGAATGCAATTTAGGCAAAGTTAAACTGGAGACAATGCTGATTTGAGACTGATCACAAAAGTGTACCACCACTTTTTTTCTAAGTACCTTGATATTCAACATTTTATCTCAAAAAGAAGCTTCACTTGTTTGTATACAACTATTGCAGGGCAGGTTTAATGACATTCCATCTCCACAAAAATAAAATGAAAGCCGAGGCCATCTTGAACCGGGCTTGAACCAGATCTCAACCATGACAGAGGCTTCCACTTACACACATTCAAAAAAGGTAGAACTGTACCAAGTTTTCTGTACCTTTTGTCTGACTTGCACAACTGCCTTCCAATAATCTTGGGCTGCCTGGCGATGACAGGCGTCACACATCTGATTTTGTACAACAAATTCCACCACAAAAACTTGCTGTAATATTGTTGAATTTACCACCTACAACAATGAGAGTTCATTTTCATTATTACTAGTAAGCTAAAAGTTTGTAGTTGTAAGGTATGAATGGATGAAGCATATTTTTCCCTCTCAAATTGAATTTTATACAAGGGTAGATGTACGTTCCAAAAATTTTAAAGAAGAGGAAAGACAAAAAAACAATTTTTAAACACAAAATCAACACAATAACTTAACAGATAAAAACCAGAACAGGAAATCACAAACCTCTTTTTGAATGGTTAATTTCACTTTGATTCTCTTTGAATGAGGTTCTGTCCAAATAAATCCAGCATCAACAAGGCGAACCTACAATATGAGTAACACGCAGTCAGTTTGTTGACAGCACTATTGATAGGTCAGTGCTCTGATCAATCACCAGAGCATGCAGAAAACTGAAAATCTTTGTAATTTCTGAGACTCTAGAGTTTGTGAATACTCAAATCTCAACAACTTACAGAGGTAGCGCAGTGCATGGCACTGGATGATTCAAACTCTACATGATAATTTAAGACAGATTTAATGACAAATCCTTAGAGTTCAATAGTGACGATGTTTGTAGCCTCATTGCGGTTTCGAAAATAGTTCTCGGTAGCAGTATTGATGGGTTCGAATTTGGTTGACGACACACACCGAAGGGTAGCAAAAAATAGCGACTCTAGCAGCAGATATCCTATGATAACAACTCCAATGTTAGCAGGGTTATGAATTTCGCCTTTGCTGTGTATCATCTCGTATAATAAAGTAAACATGCATTATGCTTAGGGCATTAACTAAAAAGATTTGCTCGTATGCCTTACGCATTTCCATGCGGAAAAGTCTGTACCATGACATGAGCACAAAAAAGTACAAGATATTTCTAGAAAGATTGACATAGCGGTAATCAAATTCCTAAAAACAAAGGAAACCATAATTTTATAACAAGAGAAATAAACAAGGAGCATTTCAAAATGAACAATCATTACTTTTAAAGGACACATTCTGTTTGGTTTAGGTAAATAATTATTATAAGCAAGACTGACACAGATTCTGCTATCAACATGTGACCAACATGGCATAATAAATAACACCTTATTCAATCCTTTCAGCTTTTTTAAACACAGAGCCAGAAGCTCTCTGGATTCCAGTGCACATGCTACCCATTGACTTGGTGGCTGAAGATACCTGAGTTTAAAACAAAAAATGATTGAGACCAAGTTAGTATGGTTTACCTGTAAAGCTCAATCCTTTTATTACACGACCCCACAAGCTGAAAGCTTTGACTTTCATTGTATATGAAGAAAGGTTGTATGTATGTATGTAATACTAAACTATAGATACCATTGTATTTTAGTAGCAGCTGCTCTAAGCACCCCCTTCAAAAATCACTCCACTTTTAAATAAATCATTTTTTTCTTCATTATTATGATCATCTTCCTCTCAGCTGGAGTCTAGCTTTGGGTCAACTGCAGTTATCAATGAAATCATGGAATGTTATCACAAGGTACTCATACAGCCAAGTAAAAAAAAACATCATACAGATTTCAATAAAAAAAGAGAAAGGGTGGGTGATTTTTTTTATTATTTCTGCCTTATTCATTATTGCCACTTTGGAGATTTCTTTTCAAATTTTTAATACCCTCGCCCTGGGAAAATTTGGAGTTCTTCAGTCAAATGTTAGGTCAAACATGCTTGAAATAATAACCACCCTTCTCCCCATCCCCCACCCCTCAGGGGGGCTAACAGAAGATTTCCAGGCTTCTTCATGGAGTGTAACTAAGCACAAATACACCGGGGTTTGGGCAGCTTAACTGTAGGAAAGATGACCTTTAGGCAACTAGCAAAGGCTAATTTCCATATGATTGTAGCAATCACCCTGATTGCTACAAAAATAGTCCACGCCACGTGACTAGTGTTTACATTGGAACAAGAATTATCAGTCATGGACAATAACATGATTTGCTTTGAGAGACTTTCGTTCACATGTCAAGGCTGCTTTGCAGGTGCAATTGCTACCCTGGTTGATTTTTTGCAGCAATCGTAGATCATAGGCAAATTAAAGTTTCTAGTTTTAAGGTAAAGCGGATGGTTTAGAGGGTACTATTGTGTTTCTCTCACATCTGTTCCACCAAATTTATTTCGAAAACAACAAATATATCTGTATCGTACCTTTCACATGATTTGCAGAAATTCAAATTACTTTGTTTGGGAATTCCCTCGGTGATATCAACTTGGGTCCGAAGACATCCGACGCACATGTTGGATGGATTTGGAGTGGTTAAAACACCACATTGGCAACACAAACTGAAAAGACAAGGGAAAGAAAACGAATGAAAGTGAGACTTGTTAAATAAAAAATGAAAAGATAAGAAAAGGAAATCATTTGAAGGCAAGAATTCACTTGTAGTACCTTGTTTGCGTTTCTGAACTCGGAACTGCTTCCATGTACTCCATCTTGGATTGACGCTGGAAATGAATTATGGGTAGGATTGCACAAGCAGGAGTCATGAGTTAGCGACAGGGGTGGGCTGGGGCTCTGCTGTCGACCTTTTATGGCACGAGTAACTACTTCCCTTGTGCAGAAAAGTCGTGGTAAGACGATAAAGTAAACAAAAACATTTTTGCACTATTGTCCTTAAGCGACTCCTAGGAGTAACTTGCATTGTAAATCATAAATGTCTAGAGAACCAGTGTGCAACCTCGTTCCCAGGGTTCTCTCGGTCCGTAGGGCGGGTAGGGGACTCGTAAGGATGGAGCCGCACACTGGGTACACCATTTAAGGGAATCCGGATTCCGGAATACACGAATTTTTTTGCTTGAGGAACCGGAAATCCAGGGCTTAAGAAAAAGAAATGTGGCTCAAGGAATCCGGAACCTACTAACGATTCGAATCCGGAATCCAGTACCCTGAATCCGCAATCCAAGGTTTTGGAATCTGGAATCCAAGATTTCGTGTCTTTCGATTCCTTTAATTGAGGCGATTACAAGAGCGCGCGCTCCTATTGCTTGAATTGTTGTAACTAAGTATAGCGCGCAACGCCCTTTTATTGCTGCGCGCGCTATCGAAACAAAACGACATAGGAGGCAAACTGTATTTAACGGACTTGATTTAGCTGTGAAACAGGCTCTGTTGAAAATGAATCTAAGGGTTTTTCAAGAACGCAATTCTCGCTCAAGGTCTCCGAAACGTTACAGCTTAAACCGGAAAATTAAAGAGAGGTGGGTTATATATTGCGTTTTAAAAATGTTAGAGTTTCTGTGCGTTTGCACCTTGTATCATATAGAATGTAACTGATATATACTCAGATAGCAGATTAAATTTGTTATCCTTTGATTTTTCAACACAATGGCAGGTGATCGCCGTTTTATGTTTAAAACCTGAGAACAACGAATGTATAGTGGCAGTAATGACAGTCAATTAGTTCAGTGCATGTGCCTTACGAAATTAGTACGGCTGAAACGGCTGTCCGTTTTATACAGCTCACCTCTCCTTGAGAGCATCTTGCTCTCTATTTTTTGACAAAAGGACTAATGAAGAAGAGTTATTTCGTGCCTTAAAAGACTGCATGCATGCTAGGAAATTAACAAAAACAATTATGGCAGGTTTTCTTGGTCCCAAGGATACCAAGACAAGGACACTCAGTCTCAAATATGGGCACATAAGTCTGTTCTTTGGAGTGTGTATCAAGGAGACATGGCTGTAATAAGGACACCTCTGTATGCGGACACTTGGCTCTTTCCCTAAGGTGACTGTCTTGCAAGAGGGTTTGACTAATGACTATAATATGGATACCTCTGTACCTGGACAGTCACTTGACTATGTCCCTTTTGGCGCCTGTATCAAGGATTCTTGATTGTAATAAGGGCAACTCTGCATACGGACACTAGGCTCTGTCCCTTTGGTGCCTTTCTTAAGAGGGGTGCCTATATTGACTCCTCTGTATGCGGGCTCTTTCCTCTGTCCCTTTGGTATCTGCATTAATTAAGGAGACTTGAGGGTAGTATTGATACCTCAGTACATAATGTGGTTATCTGAATATGTCCCTTAGGTGTTCGTATTAAGGAGACTTCACTGAAATAAAGATATCACTTTAATGTGGCAGTTAAAGCTCTGTCTCTTAGCAAATCTCTGTCTTAAGAGGGTTTAACTGTAATATGGACACCTTTGTATTTGGACACTTGTCGTTGTCTCTTTTGATGTCTGGATCAAGAATACTTGACTATAACATAGACTTCTTTGCCTGTATCAAGGAGGCTTGATTGTAGTATGGAAACCCGAGTATATGACTGTGTCTCTTGGGTGTCCATATTAAGGCGACTAGACTGTAATAACGTTACCTCTGTATGCGCACACTTGGCTCTGTCACTTAGGTGTCCTTATTGAGGAAACTTGACTGTGATAGTGGCATCTCTATATACGGGCACTGTTAGCTCTGTCCATTTGGTGTCCGTTTTAAGATGCGGTTTGACAGTACCTACCTTCCTTTCTAAACACATTAATTTGTTTTATTAGGAAACACATAGACAGTTGTGAAATTGGGGCCCAGCTATTGGCGCCTGTCTCTTCACAAACACGAGTTACAGAAAACCGCGGACGTGCAAAGGAATTCCCACGTTATGAAGCAAAAAGAAACAATGAAGTGCGAACTACAGCTCTTTCCTCTTTACAGGGTATGCTAAGTTGTGCTTTGTATTAGGCTCCATTTACAGGGGCGTGAGATAATAATTGTTTTATGTCCCTATCTTTCAAGTGGAGAAAACTGGCGAATCCGAAGAATCAATACGCAATAAATCTTTCCAGCTATTTTGTAGACTTGTCCCTCCCCCCACGCTCACTGCTCATCCGAAAAAATGTCACTCTTAGTAAAACATGGCGTGGAAGTGGACATGCCAATCTTGTAAGTACCCTGGGTGTGACGCAGTGTGACAGCGCCGGCACGAAAACCATACCGGATAGGGCTTTTGTTCACACTTAAAAACGGTGATTTAGGAGCGATTTATGTAACGAAGCGAAACTGCGCAGTGCCGATCTCTAAAGTACAGAGTCAGATTGGTCAGATTGTTCTTCACACTATAGTATAGTGTATGTTATGTATTCAGGTCACCACCGCTTTTCTCCTTCATTCTGTAGAAAGTTTCTGGTTTTTTTTTTACCTCCATGAGATATTTTCTAATATCTTATTTCATGCTTTTTCATGTAAATCAGACGTACAAGAGCAGAAACACAGCTGGAGCACTTCTACTCCAATACAACACTTCACGATGCCTGCGCGCAGTCCAGGAGACTTCAGCAGAATCGCTAGTCAGTTCGAGAACAATATGAGAAGGAAACTGGAAAACCAACGCTACGTTCAAGTTCCTTACACTCATTACCCACTAAATTATGGACCCCATTTCGGAAATTTTCAGGGGATACACTCTATACAATCTCAAAATCCGCTACAAAATGGTGTTGGCCTTCAAGGCAACCCTAGGCCTTTCATGCAGTCTTACATAACACCAATGCAACCTGGTACAGCTGTGCATTTCAGTCACGAAATGACTGCTCAAAGTAGTGAGGCTTATAACGCTTTTACAGCGTACAATAATCCATTTGGGATGTTCTGGCGACCAAATTAGTTATAATTCGTTCATTCTGAAGACAGTTCTGCTGGATTGCTCCTAATCGGCAACTGACGTCGGAATATGCAGAAGAGTAACTCTGCACTTAACAATAATGACTTGAGCTGCCCCCGGCAAAGTAATATTGCCTGATCGTCGAGGACTTTTTTTCAGAGCTGAGAACAAATGCTGAAAAAAAACTGTTCACTTCCATTGTAGAAATGTAACTTTTATATATGATTAATAAATAAACGTCCTAGTTGAGGTATGAGCGATTCAGCTTACATTGTAAATATCAGAGCGAAGTAAAGGCCACACCCATTACTTTACAGCAACCAATCCTGATACATTAAACGGTTACCGACCAGACATCTTCCATGTGATAGGCAATCTCTTTAAAAAGATGCCCCTAACTGTCGGCCTTTTCTAGTAACCTTTTAAATGTTTTAAAAACTATTAAAAGTGGCAGATTTAGGGGAGGGGTCCCACCTTATTGTTAGTCCAAACTGAGGCTCGTAGGGCCAAAAGAACTATTTTCGAGGCCCCCCTCCTATCTTAAGGTCTACATGAGCGAACTCCCCAACTGTTTAAAGTTCCGATCAGCGAATGCTAAAGACTTGAGAGGCTATTGTCGTCTCAGTGAAGTTGGCAGTGCAACTACTGTCAAGTGTTTATCCCCATCAAACTCGGGCTCCCCGTGGGAATGGGGAAGAGAGCACTTTAAGCGTGGCCTTTTTCTAGATAAAAACAATTTATTTCCGCGCTATCTCTCCTACCAACGTTCGCTCCCTGTTCACGACTCCAGGCCTAGAGAGTCACTCAGTGTTCAAGACCCCGGAATCCATATCCCAGGGTCCATACCCTGTTCAACGACTGCCAACACATTCCCTCGTTTAAAAAATCAGGGAGTACGGTACCCGGTACCCTCTCTCCAACCCCCACCACAAATAAAACTTCCGTAAGCAAAGTCGGGAGAAGTAATGGGGATCGGATAAAGTATTTATTAAAAAAAAAAAAAAAAAACTAGGTTATTTCATTTTCTGCTAATCATCACGTGGTTCCACGTGGTTGTTTAATCAGCTTCAGTCACGTGGCCTAGATTCCAAGCCCTGTTGCGCGCCCAGTCTCCCGCTGTTGTTGTTACTTTTAGCGTTCTTTCTCGATCGAGCTCAATCTGCAAGTCCTGCGAATATGTGGCTGATATTTGAATTGTTCCTAGTGTGGCTTAAAGTCATTTACTACTGGGCTGAAGCTGTTTTCCGGGCAGTTGTGCGACCACCGAAAAAAAACATCGAAGGACAGATCGTGTTGATCACAGGTAAGAATTGATGCCCCCGGGGGACGAAAACAAAAACAAGTTGACGCTGAAGTCACGAACAGACCGAACGCGATTTTCGATCATTTCCTCAACGGATAAGCATAAGGGTGTTTTAAAATTCTTTTATCATATTAAATGTTTAACAGGATTCCCAGACCTTTGTAATCGGCAGTTCTATAATATTGCAATTTATCGATCTAGCGCTCGAGTAGCCTCTGTTGTATTCGGCTGTGGGGAGAGGGGGGTAGGGGAGTAGGGGGAAGGAACAGTACAGGCGGATCTTTTCAAGTATATCAAAGGGTAAAGACTTCATGAATTTATTTATACAAAAGGATAGGAAATCTGTCATAATGGTGGTAAAAAGGGCTTTTATATAACCAACACCCTGTTTGTAAACTGCACATGGAAATTAGATGGGAGATAAAAACTTACCGGTTCTTTTCTTGAATCTGCAGTTTACAAATAAGAGTGTGGGTTAGCTATGGCTTTAAGTCAAAATATTTATAACAGACACACCTGATATACCTTGGATGGACCTCAGGTCACAGCACCCTTGTTAAACTCTGTTGACTACCCCCTGCGCCTGGGGTTCAGTGTATGGTTGGTTGTTTACAAGTGGAACTTATAATCTGCAATGACTCAGAGACTAAAATATGTGTTCCATGTATAGGAGCTGGCGGTGGAATCGGTAGAAAGTTGTCTCTTGAGTTTGCTGCTCATGGTGCTAAGCTTGTCTTGTGGGACATCAACAAAGGTACATTTGACAAATTATGTGATGATTGTTTAAATTTAAAGTACATAGAGATAAGAACAAAACCAAAAATTTAATCCAATTTTCAGTGCCAGTGCTTTGTTTTTATGTTATTTATTTATAATTTATTACTATTTTATCCTTAGTTTCCTTGTACGTGTTTCAACAAGCTAATTCTATTTACTGAGAAGAATTATTATTGATAACAGCAGTACAATAATAATAATAATAATAATAATAATAATAATAAGAAGAAGAAGAAGAAGAAGAAGAAGAAGAAGAAGAAGAAGAAGAGTGATGATGGTTGTCGGAAACTGTTGTCAGTAACATTTGATTATATCGCTTTCAATTAGTGCTACTGAATCGGTCAAGAGCTCTATTAGTAAGACATGCAAGTTGTAGTTAATGCAAGCTGAGAAGAGAATCTCTTGACGTAATTGAAACATTCCAGTATAGGGCGTATTGACAGGTTTTCTGATAGATAAGTGAAACAATGTATGTGCGGTATTATATATCGTATAAAGAGCAAATTTTACAAGAGTGAGAGAGATTTTTATGTCATGTAACCAACCAATAAATTAGAAACCGAGAAAATCGTGTGTTTTTCCATTTCCAAAAATGGTGATGATGATGAAGCTGATAGTTACAGCTGTAGCTCAAGGCCTCTGAATTTCTTTTCTATAATAGACACAAATGAGGAGACGGCTGCCCAGGTGCGAGCACTAGGAAAAGTAGCTCACACTTATGTTTGCGACCTTAGCAGTAAAGACGACATTTACAGAGTTGGTGCTAAAGTGCAAAGAGAAGTGGGTCCAGTGGATATACTGGTGAATAATGCTGGGATCTTGAGTGGAAGAAAGCTTTTAAACTTAAAGGATGAAGATATTGAAAGGACCATGAAAATCAACACTTTGGCACACTTTTGGGTAATTTCAAAAGTTTTTCAATACCAAATGTTGTTTTATTACCAGTAAGATTAATTAATCTAGTGAGTTATTTTAATTATTAAAATTAGAAGAATTTATTGGTCAAGCCAGCTCTCCTTTAGCCTGTGAATGTAGATGATTTCTAGATATCAACTCTCTTACCAGAAGTTGGGTTTGCAACCATGCCTTACCTATTACTAACTGGAGTGAATTAGGATAGGCCTGTTTGGACATTGATTAACTTATTATGACTTGATCTTAACAATCATAAATTTGTGTATGGTTGTGACATGATGCATAACATGCTGATACGTTGTTGATTCCCCATAATCATGGGCAGATTTAGGGGTCGGGTCAGGGGACCTTACCCCCCCCCCCCCCCACCTTTTTTCTATTATTTTTAAAGAATTCTCAGAAAATTTCATTTTGTTTGCAGACTATAAGATCATTTCTTCCAAGAATGCTGGAAAGAAACAAGGGTCACATTGTAAACATTACCTCACTTGCAGGCACCTTTCCAACAGCTAATCTTACTGATTACTGTGCATCAAAATTTGGTGCGACGGGTCTCAATCATTCATTGGCACTAGAGCTTCACCAGATGGGAAGAGATGACATTAAACTGACCTGTGTTCAGCCATATACGGTGAATACAGGATTAGTATGGCATCCAGAGGCGCGGTAAGTCAGCATTCGCAACCTTCTCTTCTTACAGAGGTCAGTTCTGCTAATAATATTAGTATTAATATAATTATTATTAAGTCCATCATGTGTTCACTGCTATAATCCACCTACCCACCCTTGCTAGCACTCTCAAGCCTGCAAAGGTCTATCCTAACCAATCCTAGCAAATAGTAATTCCAGAAAATACCAATACTTCCCCAACAGGGGAGTTTGGACATTCCATAGAGACTGAAACACTTAAAAAATTAAAATGTATGTTCAAGATAAATTTGAATTCTCAGAAGGGAACAAATCTCTATCATGGGGGGGGGGGGGGGGGGAAGGTTGGGGGGTGTTATAGATATTTTTTGAAATAGACAATAGATTATAATAGGTCAGTTGCTGGATGGGTGACCCAGCCTGTAATGTACTATGTCATTTGAACCTCCATGTGGAACCTTCTAACAAAATGCCAAAGATTTTGCCAGTCAAAGGTTTAATAAGGAAGTCAACAACTTTGCACGTGCATCACATTGTTTTTCTACACTTCAAAATTTCAAAAGGGTAAGGGGTCAGACCTCGGGATGTTCCTCCCCATATAAACCTTTGTTGAGTACCCCCTCCCCCCTGCCCCTGAGCATCAAATTGTTTTGAAAGTGTACATTTAGATTCGTTTTTCAATAGCCACTTGGTCCCAGCTGGGTGGAAGAAACAAGAACATCTATTAAATTCTTATCGCAACTGTTCTCTTGTAGTTTTCCATCTTTGTACCCTACGTTGGAAGTAGATTACGTTGCCAAAGAGATTGTTGCTGGAACACTGAGAGATGAGCCTCTTGTTGTTATTCCACGGGCTGTGGTTTTGAACTATGTTTTGGCTGGGTGAGTATATAGAACTGAAAGTTGTTCATCATGTATTTTCTTCAAGACTTTTCTTGCTTGCACTATTCACATTTTAACATTCTAACTATAAGCATCATGATACATTGATAACAACAACGACAACAAACAATTTGCAGAAAATAATAAATGATGACAAACCAGTATTAAAAGTAAAAAGTGCAGAGTTCAGTTATAACGTGCATCACACTTTGTTGGACATTTTTTCTTTGCCGTCACTGCACAACTACGACGTAGAGATGCCTAATTTCACGTTTAATGGAAGAATGATGATGATGATGAAACTTAATTAAGGTGTTCAAAGAAGCCTCCTAGCTTAGGTTAAAAACCTATGCTAATTAGGGGACACAAAATAAATAAATATAAATTAAAGTAAAAAAAATATTTACATATAAGCGCAGGTATAAAAAAATTAATGACATTAAAGAAATGAACTTGAACTTCGATCTTCGGGTTCTTGGGAATTCAATTTCAGAAGAGTTCGTCTATTTTGGACAAAGTAAGAGAGTTGGTCACCCAAAGCCGTAACAAAATGTTTGTCTTGTCAGGAAGGAAAATTGTCAATCCGATGCACTACGTTGACTGTTAATGCCTTTAAGTACTATGTGAAAGTTCAAAATTATACTGAGTCACATTGGCATTTGATCTGTCCGGTCATCATGTCTAAGCGTACGTAGCCTAAGTACAGGAGGGATAACGTTGGTTGTGGGAAAATTTTAGACGGACATTGACTGACTGAATGACTGACTAAAATTTGTAGGTAAACATACCTGTGATGGAGATTAGGCTGGCGCTCTAACGTTCCCATGTGCATTGCCCTCCTTTGTGAAACTCTCCTAGCTCATGAACCACTTAACATTGTGTCATAAACCTTTCTTGTCACCCTCGAAGGATATTTTTATTGTTAACGTGCCCGTTCCACTACCACCCCCGGCCACGCCCTCTACCCAACAGAACTTCTCCAATACTATGACGGATCTTGGCTTATGTGCTACTTTTGTTTTGCGTTCCAGGCTTATGCCCATTAAAGCAGGCTATGTTTTACACGACTTTCTGCGAGTTGGAGTTGGAGAACACTTTCCAGGAGAAGAGAAGAAAGCGGACTGATATTTTCATTTACAGTAGTGCCCAGTCCCCTTACTTATACTCGGCTCTGGTTTTGTGTATGCTGATAAAATTCAAGTTTTTCCCACATTTTTTTTAGTTAGAAATAACAAGTGATCCGTAATAGAACATCACAGATGTACATCTGACTTCAAAGCGGATTTCTTCATATAAACCAAAGCGGTTAATCCATCCTCGCTATTGGAGAGCAGACCTCTTTTCAAAAAAATAAGGAAGTCTTTTTTTATATAATCAAAACAGCAAAAATTTTCAGGAGTTTCCATCAAATGGTTTAAATAGTCGGACTAGCCTGATTATAATAAACGAGTTAAATTTTGCTGACTATGGAGTTCATAGGACCGACCAAACGCTGATGCGCACCGTGGTAGAAATAATAGGCAGGTTTGACAGTTTAAGCAACGGCAGCAAGAGTTTCGAAAAAGCAATAGATATAAAGAGAAAAAAAAAAGTTTTCACGTACAGCGCGCTTTTTTATACATTCACTTGCAACGTCTCTACGAGGCGACCACAACTGAAATTTTCATTATGCGACGTTTTAATATGTGGGACGATATCAAACAAAAAATAATTTTTCTTTCTCTTTCTAAACTTGGGTGCGGTCCCAAGAATTCATCCACAGGCAAATTCACACACCTTTGACATGAATTTAAGTGAGCTGGAATATGACGAATATACGCGGCACAGTTTGAAAAACACGCGAGTTTATTTTTAATAAAGACGTTTTCCCTGCTGTCGCCGTCTTTGTTCCTAAAGCTCTCTAATTGAGTGCCTAAAATTAGTAGTCCTGTTACCCTGAATCGATACTACACGTTAAAATAATAAAAAAAGTGAGAAAAAAGCTATGGGCTCCGCCACCAGTCTGCTACACAGCCGTTTATAGTTTCGTAACGCGTGATGACACTATAAACGGCTGAGTGGCAGACTACTCCGCCGCCGAAGTTTCCCGGAAAAGACCTCAAGCAAGAGCTGTCTCGTGACGACTATGTTACCCCAAGCCCTACACGAACCTCATGTCAAGATCATAATACACCCGGGCGGTAATGATCTTAATCTTTCATAAAAGTCGTCGGGGGAAGGGGCGGGGAGACTAATTGGTGTTCACAATTATATTGCAAAACTCAGTTCGACGATTATTTCTGCATCACTATGCGTTTTCCGTCGTCCAACGAAACAAGGCACCTCATACAAAGTCTTATGATTGTCGTGCGTACCGGAAGAGGTGATCTTTCATGGGTAGCCTGTGCTCACACTCAGTTCTCCAGTGTGGAACCGAAGGTCAAAGACGGTCTCAGATAATAGTAAATCATATTCTATATCACGATAAAGGCAATATAGATCACATCTAGCTGGATTTTTTAAATAGACGTCTTCCGTCAAGCCGTTTTTGGGCGCAAATACTATCTACAAAAAATCCCAGATTGCAACCCCTGTATTTTTGCTCATCCTCCTTTTTTTCTCCTTGCTCTTCCCATTTTTCATGCCCTTTTCCTTCGCTAGTGTGATTTGCAGGTTTCTCGGAAGAAAAAAAACTTGTCTTTTGGTCTTTTTGCACTTCAATGGCTGCAAGAATTACAAGGTTTGTTTCCAAAATTCCGACTAGACTTACAAAGCAAAGAAGAATTTTAGAGCTGCGTCTTACACGAGCCAACAATTAATTAGAGCATTATTGTATTCCAATGCTGTGGAAGAACAAGCCTTTCACGTTCAAACTATAATTTAGAATGGAAAAGGCATTGAGATTATAACATTCAATCTTGAGAGAAAATAGACGCTTCTAGCAGAACTAAAAGATACAGTTATCTTTGATCATAAACCAGCTCCGGGAAATAATCTCGAACAGATGGCTTAGTCTAACTCTAACTCTGATATTGTGATGTAACCAAGTTTACGTTTTAGCACATCTCGAGAATGGTAAAATATTTTCCCAACATAACCGACAGCAAGGCTCATTAAATATGAATCCGGAATCAAGGTCAGATTTTGCTTGATGCGCTGTTTGAAGACACCAAGACCTTCATCACTGCCAACATTCACTGTTACATCGCGTACATCCTGGAAGACACCAGATGATTTGCACTCGGGAGGAACTGCTTTGTGCAGACTCGACCAATCGGAATTCACTTCATCAATGTAACATTCAGCAAGATCTTGGAATAATTCACAAGCCATTTCTTGAAGAGAAATCTGTGCGACAGGCTCGGGTATGCACTTGTGCATGACCTCAGATTTCTCCTTTTTCTCGCGGGTTCGCATGTAGAACTTGTGGACCAACAAGTTCAGTTCACCAGTAACAGAAGCGAGCAACTGTTTGAAGAAATCCTCCACCAGGCTCCATATTCGAATGACCATGCTGTAGGCATCTTCATCAAGTTCAGTGCTGTTGAGATCTGTGAGCTGATTCCAAAACCAGCCAAACTTACGCGAGCCAGGAACACTACCGATATTAACAAACATCTTGTTCCATAACTCGGTCGGATCTTCACCTCTAAGAGTGCTCGAAACAATGTACTCCATCAAATCAATCATTTCTAACACCCTAATTTGCCGTTTTCTTTCTTTGACATCTTCTGGCGAATACTTCATCTTTAAGCCTCTCAAGCAATTCACCATCTCTTCTAGAATGCATCGGCGGAGCTTGTTTTCGTGATCGCCCTTTGTCAGTAGGTTATACCTTGACAAAAAGAAGCTGTTTATCTCTTCACGTACGATACCTTGCAGTATAGCCTCTAGAATCCCCTCCAATGTTTGCGACCTGAGCTGCTGTTCCCAGCGAGGCTTTTCAGTTATGAACAACTGAGACAACAAGGCAGTCTTGAAAATGTACGATGGCATCAGGGCTGCGTCCAAACCCAGTCGCTCCATAACAGTATCCCTCATGATTTTCAAAACCCGGAAGCAAGCTTTAAACCCCTCAGGAGAGGAAGACAGGACATCTTTTTCAGCCATGGAAAACGAAATGCGCCAGACATCAAAACCAGCAGGGACGACATGAAATCCGTTTCTACGGAGACAATCATCTACTGATTTTGGAAGGGATTTTGACAACTCAGCAGTAAGCTTGGTTATAAAGTACTCCAGAGTTAGTGTCAAGTCAACGCTGATAAGCAGATTTCTGTAACTACTATGACCTTGCCATTTGATGTAAAGAGTAGTGGCTGGACCGTGCGTTTCTGAGTATAAGACACCAGATGAAGTGTCCTTACCGCCGGTATTACCCAACAGATCTGAAAAGACAGGCCCCCATGGGCCATCAAGCAGCTCCTGATCAGCTCTCTGAATTGAGAGCACCTCGGGTACCTCGACATAACTAAGTGATCCATTGACAAGCTTCTTAAAGTGGCGACAAAGAAGATTTGGACTGAAGAAGCCATGTTCATCTTTGAATTCTTTCCATGTGTCATCATCTAGGTTAAGCTTAACGTAACCGTCACCTTTTTCGCATGGATAAAAGAGCGGCGTGTTTGTGAGCGAGTCAAGTTTGACCATGAAGTCGAATTCATCAGGCTTTTTCACTTTCACGCCTTCGTACACACTTCCGCTTTTGATCAAAGTGCTTCGAAATCGCTGGTCTTGCTTCTCTACTTGCTTCAGAATATTGCCAACGAGTATCTCGAGTTTCTGGCGAATCAAGTCAGCTTCATCTTCGTCCTCAAAGCGTGCTCGTTTCTCAAAATCTTCGAAAATATCGGCCATGTTGATAAGACGCAGTAGAGCTGAATAGATACCGATGAAATACAGAAAGTTACTCCCCGGGGTTTTTCCCTTTATTTTATTTCACGTGACTTTTAATGCATCGGGGCTTTCATGGAATTTCAATCAATGAGTCTTCCTTTCTTGGAATCAATTCTAGAGATCATAGCTGGTTTTTGCAAATTAAAAATAAAAAGACAACTTTGCATATTTCTGCCGGTAAATTAATAAGTAAAGTGAAAAAAGGACAGCGTATCTAAAAATCGATAAATTCAGGGTAAAAATAATAGGGAGGTTTGACAGCTTATACAATGGCAAGGGCAGTAAGAACGTCGAAAAAGCAATAAAGGTTTAAAGAGAAAAAAAATTTTCACGTACGGCACACTTTTTTATCCATTCACTTGCAGCGTCCCTGCACGGCGAAAACCACTTCAATTTTCATTATGCGACGTTTTGAGGGAGACTTTTTTCATACAAAAAATTATTTTTCCCTCTCTTTCCAAACTTTCACATGCGGTCCCAAGAATTCATCTCCAGGGGGATTCACATACCCTTGACATGAATTTACGTGAATTGGAATATGACGAATATAAGTTGCATAGTTTTAATAAAGATGTTTTCCCTACCGCCGCAGTCGTTGTTGCTAAAGCTCTCTAATTCAGTGCCTAAAATTAGTAGTCCTGTTACCCTGAATCGATACTACACGTTCAAATAATAAAAATAGTGAGAAAAAAAAGCTAGCTGCCGCGACCTTTCTCGTCTCCTTTGCATCTTCAATGGTGTAAGTGGAAAAAATTTCAATCCCTTGTCGAAGAAGTCAAAGATCTCTAGCCTGCGGGCAGGCTCACTTGTTAGCGTTCGGGTCCGCCGCCAGTCTGCTACACACACAGCCGTTTATAGTGTCGTAACACGTGACGACACTATAAACGGCTGAGCAGCAGACTACTCCGTCGCCGAAGTTTCCCGGAAAAGACCTCAAGCAAGAGCTGTCACGTGACGACTATGTTACCCCAAGCCCTACACGAACCTTATGTCAAGATCATAATACACCCGGGCGGTAATGATCTTAATCTTCAATAAAAGTCGTCGGGGGAAGGGGCGGGGAGACTAATTGGTGTTCACAATTATATAGCAAAACTCAGTTCGACGATTATTTCTGCATCAATATGCGTTTTCCGTCGTCCAACGAAACAAGGCACCTCATACAAAGTCTTATGATTGTCGTGCGTACCGGAAGAGGTCATCTTTCATGGGTAGCCTGTGCTCACACTCAGTTCTCCAGTGTGGAACCGAAGGTCAAAGACGGTCTCAGATAATAGTAAATCATATTCTATATCACGATAAAGGCAATATAGATCACATCTAGCTGGATTTTTTAAATAGACGTCTTCCGTCAAGCAGTTTTTGGGCGCAAATACTATCTACAAAAAATCCCAGATTGCAACCCCTGTATTTTTGCTCATCCTCCTTTTTTTCTCCTTGCTCTTCCCATTTTTCATGTCCTTTTCCTTCGCTAGTGTGATTTGCAGGTTTCTCGGAAGCAAGAAAACTTGTCTTTTGGTCTTTTTGCACTTCAATGGCTGCAAGAATTACAAGGTTTGTTTCCAAAATTCCGACTAGACTTACAAAGCAAAGAAGAATTTTAGAGCTGCGTCTTACACGAGCCAACAATTAATTAGAGCATTATTGTATTCCAATGCTGTGGAAGAACAAGCCTTTCACGTTCAAACTATAATTTAGAATGGAAAAGGCATTGAGATTATAACATTCAATCTTGAGAGAAAATAGACGCTTCTAGCAGAACTAAAAGATACAGTCATCTTTGATCATAAACCAGCTCCGGGAAATAATCTCGAACAGATGGCTTAGTCTAACTCTAACTCTGATATTGTGATGTAACCAAGTTTACGTTTTAGCACATCTCGAGAATGGTAAAATATTTTCCCAACATAACCGACAGCAAGGCTCATTAAATATGAATCCGAAATCAAGGTCAGATTTTGCTTGATGCGCTGTTTGAAGACACCAAGACCTTCATCACTGCCAACATTCACTGTTACATCGCGTACATCCTGGAAGACACCAGATGATTTGCACTCGGGAGGAACTGCTTTGTGCAGACTCGACCAATCGGTATTCACTTCATCAATGTAACATTCAGCAAGATCTTGGAATAATTCACAAGCCATTTCTTGAAGAGAAATCTGTGCGACAGGCTCGGGTATGCACTTGTGCATGACCTCAGATTTCTCCTTTTTCTCGCGGGTTCGCATGTAGAACTTGTGGACCAACAAGTTCAGTTCACCAGTAACAGAAGCGAGCAACTGTTTGAAGAAATCCTCCACCAGGCTCCATATTCGAATGACCATGCTGTAGGCATCTTCATCAAGTTCAGTGTTGTTGAGATCTGTGAGCTGATTCCAAAACCAGCCAAACTTACGCGAGCCAGGAACACTACCGATATTAACAAACATCTTGTTCCATAACTCGGTCGGATCTTCACCTCTAAGAGTGCTCGAAACAATGTACTCCATCAAATCAATCATTTCTAATACCCTAATTTGCCGTTTTCTTTCTTTGACATCTTCTGGCGAATACTTCATCTTTAAGCCTCTCAAGCAATTCAGCATCTCTTCTAGAATGCATCGGCGGAGCTTGTTTTCGTGATCGCCCTTTGTCAGTAGGTTATACCTTGACAAAAAGAAGCTGTTTATCTCTTCACGTACGATACCTTGCAGTATAGCCTCTAGAATCCCCTCCAATGTTTGCGACCTGAGCTGCTGTTCCCAGCGAGGCTTTTCAGTTATGAACAACTGAGACAACAAGGCAGTCTTGAAAATGTACGATGGCATCAGGGCTGCGTCCAAACCCAGTCGCTCCATAACAGTATCCCTCATGATTTTCAAAACCCGGAAGCAAGCTTTAAACCCCTCAGGAGAGGAAGACAGGACATCTTTTTCAGCCATGGAAAACGAAATGCGCCAGACATCAAAACCAGCAGGGACGACATGAAATCCGTTTCTACGGAGACAATCATCTACTGATTTTGGAAGGGATTTTGACAACTCAGCAGTAAGCTTGGTTATAAAGTACTCCAGAGTTAGTGTCAAGTCAACGCTGATAAGCAGATTTCTGTAACTACTATGATCTTGCCATTTGATGTAAAGAGTAGTGGCTGGACCGTGCGTTTCTGAGTATAACACACCAGATGAAGTGTCCTTACCGCCGGTATTACCCAACAGATCTGAAAAGACAGGCCCCCATGGGCCATCAAGCAGCTCCTGATCAGCTCTCTGAATTGAGAGCACCTCGGGTACCTCGACATAACTAAGTGATCCATTGACAAGCTTCTTAAAGTGGCGACAAAGAAGATTTGGACTGAAGAAGCCATGTTCATCTTTGAATTCTTTCCATGTGTCATCATCTAGGTTAAGCTTAACGTAACCGTCACCTTTTTCGCATGGATAAAAGAGCGGCGTGTTTGTGAGCGAGTCAAGTTTGACCATGAAGTCGAATTCATCAGGCTTTTTCACTTTCACGCCTTCGTACACACTTCCGCTTTTGATCAAAGTGCTTCGAAATCGCTGGTCTTGCTTCTCTACTTGCTTCAGAATATTGCCAACGAGTATCTCGAGTTTCTGGCGAATCAAGTCAGCTTCATCTTCGTCCTCAAAGCGTGCTCGTTTCTCAAAATCTTCGAAAATATCGGCCATGTTGATAAGACGCAGTAGAGCTGAATAGATACCGATGAAATACAGAAAGTTACTCCCCGGGGTTTTTCCCTTTATTTTATTTCACGTGACTTTTAATGCATCGGGGCTTTCATGGAATTTCAATCAATGAGTCTTCCTTTCTTGGAATCAATTCTAGAGATCATAGCTGGTTTTTGCAAATTAAAAATAAAAAGACAACTTTGCATATTTCTGCCGGTAAATTAATAAGTAAAGTGAAAAAAGGACAGCGTATCTAAAAATCGATAAATTCAGGGTAAAAATAATAGGGAGGTTTGACAGCTTATACAATGGCAAGGGCAGTAAGAACGTCGAAAAAGCAATAAAGGTTTAAAGAGAAAAAAAAATTTTCACGTACGGCACACTTTTTTATGCATTCACTTGCAGCGTCCCTGCACGGCGAAAACCACTTCAATTTTCATTATGCCACGTTTTGAGGGAGACTTTTTTCATACAAAAAATTATTTTTCCCTCTCTTTCCAAACTTTCACATGCGGTTCCAAGAATTCATCTCCAGGGAGATTCACATACCCTTGACATGAATTTACGTGAATTGGAATATGACGAATATAAGCTGCATAGTTTTAATAAAGATGTTTTCCCTACCGCCGCAGTCGTTGTTGCTAAAGCTCTCTAATTCAGTGCCTAAAATTAGTAGTCCTGTTACCCTGAATCGATACTACACGTTCAAATAATAAAAATAGTGAGAAAAAAAAAGCTAGCCGCCGCGACCTTTCTCGTCTCCTTTGAATCTTCAATGGTGTAAGTGGAAAAAATTTCAATCCCTTGTCGAAGAAGTCAAAGATCTCTAGCCTGCGGGCAGGCTCACTTGTTAGCGTTCGGGTCCGCCGCCAGTCTGCTACACACACAGCCGTTTATAGTGTCGTAACACGTGACGACACTATAAACGGCTGAGCAGCAGACTACTCCGTCGCCGACGTTTCCCGGAAAAGACCTCAAGCAAGAGCTGTCACGTGACGACTATGTTACCCCAAGCCCTACACGAACCTTATGTCAAGATCATAATACACCCGGGCGGTAATGATCTTAATCTTTCATAAAAGTCGTCGGGGGAAGGGGCGGGGAGACTAATTGGTGTTCACAATTATATAGCAAAACTCAGTTCGACGATTATTTCTGCATCAATATGCGTTTTCCGTCGTCCAACGAAACAAGGCACCTCATACAAAGTCTTATGATTGTCGTGCGTACCGGAAGAGGTCATCTTTCATGGGTAGCCTGTGCTCACACTCAGTTCTCCAGTGTGGAACCGAAGGTCAAAGACGGTCTCAGATAATAGCAAATCATATTCTATATCACGATAAAGGCAATATAGATCACATCTAGCTGGATTTTTTTTAAATAGACGTCTTCCGTCAAGCAGTTTTTGGGCGCAAATACTATCTACAAAAAATCCCAGATTGCAACCCCTGTATTTTTGCTCATCCTCCTTTTTTCTCCTTGCTCTTCCCATTTTTCATGTCCTTTTCCTTCCCTAGTGTGATTTGCAGGTTTCTCGGAAGCAAGAAAACTTGTCTTTTGGTCTTTTTGCACTTCAATGGCTGCAAGAATTACAAGGTTTGTTTCCAAAATTCCGACTAGACTTAAAAAGCAAAGAAGAATTTTAGAGCTGCGTCTTACACGAGCCAACAATTAATTAGAGCATTATTGTATTCCAATGCTGTGGAAGAACAAGCCTTTCATGTTCGAGCTATAATTTAGAATGGAAAAGGCATTGAGAACTTGAGAGAAAATAGACGCTTCTAGTAGAATTAAAAGATACAATCATCTTTGATCTTGAACCAGCTCCGGGAAATAATCTCGAACAGATGGCTTAGTCTAACTCTAACTCTGATATTGTGATGTAACCAAGTTTAAGTTTTAGCACATCTCGAGCATGGTAAAATATTTTGCCAACATAACCGACAGTAAGGCTCATTAAATAAGAATCCGGAATCAAGGTCAGATTTTGCTTGATGCGCTGTTTGAAGACACCAAGACCTTCATCACTGCCAACATTCACTGTTACATCGCGTACATCCTGGAAGACTCCAGATGATTTGCACTCGGGAGGAACTGCTTTGTGCAGACTCGACCAATCGGAATTCACTTCATCAATGTAACATTCAGCAAGATCTTGGAATAATTCACAAGCCATTTCTTGAAGAGAAATCTGTGCGACAGGCTCGGATATGCACTTGTGCATGACCTCAGATTTCTCTTTTTTCTCGCGGGTTCGCATGTAGAACTTGTGGACCAACAAGTTCAGTTCACCAGTCACAGAAGCGAGCAACTGTTTGAAGAAATCCTCCACCAGGCTCCATATTCGAATGACCATGCTGTAGGCATCTTCATCAAGTTCAGTGCTGTTGAGATCTGTGAACTGATTCCAAAACCAGCCAAACTTACGCGAGCCAGGAACACTACCAATATTAACAAACATCTTGTTCCATAACTCGGTCGGATCTTCACCTCTAAGAGTGCTCGAAACAATGTACTCCATCAAATCAATCATTTCTAACACCCTAATTTGCCGTTTTCTTTCTTTGACATCTTCTGGCGAATACTTCATCTTTAAGCCTCTCAAGCAATTCAGCATCTCTTCTAGAATGCATCGGCGGAGCTTATTTTCGTGATCGCCCTTTGTCAGTAGGTTATACCTTGACAAAAAGAAGCTGTTTATCTCTTCACGTACGATACCTTGCAGTATAGCCTCTAGAATCCCCTCCAATGTTTGCGACCTGAGCTGCTGTTCCCAGCGAGGCTTTTCAGTTATGAACAACTGAGACAACAAAGCAGTCTTGAAAATGTACGATGGCATCAGGGCTGCGTCCAAACCCAGTCGCTCCATAACAGTATCCCTCATGATTTTCAAAACCTGGAAGCAAGCTTTAAACCCCTCAGGAGAGGAAGACAGGACGTCTTTTTCAGCCATGGAAAACGAAATGCGCCAGACATCAAAACCAGCAGGGACGACGTGAAATCCGTTTCTACGGAGACAATCATCTACTGATTGTGGAAGGGATTTTGACAACTCAGCAGTAAGCTTGGTTATAAAGTACTCCAGAGTTAGTGTCAAGTCAACGCTGATAAGCAGATTTCTGTAACTACTACCACCTTGCCATTTGATGTACAGAGTAGTGGCTGGACCGTGCGTTTCTGAGTATAACACACCAGATGCGTCGTCCTCAGTACCGCCGCTATTACCCAACAGATCTGAAAAGACAGGCCCCCATGGGCCATCAAGCAGCTCCTGATCAGCTCTCCGAATTGAGAGCCCCTCAGGTACCTCGACATAACTAAGTGATCCATTGACAAGCTTCTTAAAGTGGCGACAAAGAAGATTTGGGCTGAAGAAGCCGTGTTCATCTTTGAATTCTTTCCATGTGTCATCATCTAGGTTAAGCTTAACGTAACCGTCACCTTTTTCGCATGGATAAAAGAGCGGCGTGTTTGTGAGCGAGTCAAGTTTGACCATGAAGTCGAATTCATCAGGCTTTTTCACTTTCACGCCTTCGTACACACTTCCGCTTTTGATCAAAGTGCTTCGAAATCGCTGGTCTTGCTTCTCTACTTGCTTCAGAATATTGCCAACGAGTATCTCGAGTTTCTGGCGAATTAAGTCAGCTTCACCTTCGTCCTTAAAGCGTGCTCGTTTCTCAAAATCTTCGAAAATATCGGACATGTTGATAAGACGCAGTAGAGCTGAATTGGTACATGAACTACAGAAAGTTATTCCGCGGGGTATATCCCCTTTTTTCATTTCACGTGACTTTTAATACATCCGGGCTTTCATGGAATATCAATTATTACATCAACAACAAGGAGTCTTCCTTTCTTGGAATCAATTCTGGAGATCGTAGCTGGTTTTTGTAAATTAAAAATCAAAAGACAATTTTGCATATTTCTGCCGGTAAATTAATAAGTAAAGTGAAAAAAAGACAGCGCATCTGAAAATCGATAAATTCCTCTCAATCCTTCCCTTTCGTGATTTTCAATCAATACAAAAGTGAAAGTACAGTGTTGGAAAGTTTGAAAAGAGGACAGCATAAAAATGAAAAGATCGGAACTGGAGTTGTTTCCATTTCTGATGATCTAAAGGAAACCATCGAAAACATTCAAAACATTTCAAAGAGTGGAGGGGTTTTAGACCCCCATCCCCTCCCACTCCGGGGCCCCTGCGGCGCTCCTTGAGCTCACGCTACGCGGGAGCTAGCCCAGGGTGGCAACGGGTTTTTTTCGTGACGCGTGATGGGACCCAAATTATCAGCGTGATGCGTGATCAGGCCCTAATTTAATGGTCGCGAGAGGCGTGATTGGACATAGCAGCGTGATGCGTGATCTACTATTTTCACAACGCGTGACGCGTGATTTCCCTTTGAGATTTCCGTCATGGTTAATATCATTTCAAACAACAAGCAGCAACACAAAAAATACATAGTTATGACAGCAGCTCCTTGCCATTTTTTCTCGTTACTCGACCTCTGATTTCATCAGATCAAACGATAATAGGATACCTCTTAATGTAGTTAATATTCTATTTCATTTTTCCGTGATGTGTGATAGGTTCTCTCCCCTCCCCCCACCCTTTGGCACCCTGTAACCGCACCAATCCAAAGCTCTGCAGTCATTGGTTTTGAAACGAATTTTGACACTTTTTCCGGAGAAGAAAGCCTCCCTCCCCTCCAGCCTCCCTCCGACACAAAGAGGCCTGGGCTGCGGAGGAGACAAAGCTCGATCTAGATAATTATTCAGATCACACTTACCTCAGCCTCATCCAGCAATTGCTTCCGAACCATACCTCTCGTCACTCTTTTCCTGATAGTTCTGTTAAGGTTAAATTGAGAGGGGTGGGGTGGGGGCATCTTTTTGGTTTATAACATGCACAGGGATTCTAAACCAGTATTTTAGAGTAGAGTCAAAACCCATTAATACAGACATTGAGGGAACCATAGAAAGCATTCGCATTAATGGGGTGTCTGTATTGCTGTGTCCCCAGGGACAAAGCAAACTGTCCGTAATTTTGAGATGCCCATATTAAGCAGGTGTCCATACGGGCTTGGAGTGTATACAATGCTGGCATCCACCACACCCAAGGCATGAATACAATCAACTGAACTGGTTCAATTTTTACTTTCCTTTGTTTAAATGTCTTTATCATACATTATCATACAAAAAGCAAAAGTAAACCTTGCGTAAAAATTGAACCTCAGCAGTTATACCTAATTCAATAAAGGTGATTGAGGATTGGGCATTGGATATTAGGACAAACAGAACAATGCAATGATTTGCTTGAGTGACAAACAAACAATAGATTCCCAACTCGTAATTACAGTACCAATGCCTAGAGCAACCTTAATTGAATCAACTATATATTAAAAGGAACGAAGGTAAAGAATACACATTTTATGCTTTGCAGTACAGAGAATAAAAGAAACAGATCTCTTCAATAATGGTGGCCTATTAAAATATTCTTTTATATGTATGATAAATAACCTTTCTGACCTTGTTAGCATGTAAAAAAACAACAGAATATTTACTTTTAAACAAGGTCAGAAGGCTAACTATCACACATATAATAGAATATATTAATAAGACACCATTATGAAAAAGGTCTATACATGTTGGTGAACAGATCAATAGACCATTTTACAGTTGTGGGCTTGAGGTTGACTATGTTTTGATGCAAACCTCTTTCTTTTCTTATGGAAATGAACAACATGATTAAAAAAATAAAGCAGTTAGGGTTGTATCGAAACAAGGTCCAACCAGCTTCACTTCAACCAGCGAGCGTAAAAAGGCTAAACACTACACTTATAATCATGCTAAATTTATGCTAACATCTGTTTTGATTGCATAAATTAAAAATACACAACACAGTATACACAGAGAATATGACTGCTCAGAGAAAAAAAATTATGACTGTGCGACATTACTTCATCAGTGTTTACATAATAAGAATGTTACATTGTAGGGCACGGAAAAGAAATCACTCTGTAATCACTGATGAAAATAGAACTCCGTCAAACTCCTGTAACTTCTGTACACTTTTCAAAGAACATCAATTAGACAAATTTCGGATTTTGTCCATCAGAAACATCCAACATCCATTAGATTGGAACTGTAAAGTGTCTTGTAATTTCCTAGTGGTATTGTTTCATATCATCTCTTGTAAACAAGTTTATCGGGCTGTGTGAACTGTGTCATAGGCTGACCTCCAGTACCACAAGTACCAACACCAACCTGACAAATAACAGCAAGAATAGTTAGTTTTCTAAACAAAGACAAACAATCAAAATGGAAGAGAAAAAAAAGGAATAATTCAAGCAGCAACAAAAGCATTGCACACTTGCCTTGCCTTTATCAATGATTTAAATTTTTTGGTAGGAAATATCTTGAGTTGACCTTTCCGCAAGAGAGATACTTTTATCTTTCTATATTATTTTAACCATGGTTTATATTCAGGGTTTGTACCCTCTTTTAACCAAAAATTCAAGGGCTTTTTAAGGACTTTCAAGGTAGGGGAGAGTTGATTGTAGACATGAATAAGCATTGGCTGGGCTGACAAGCAATTATCTCTAAAATCATTCTTGGCAGAATTACAGAATTCCTCTTCTACAATGCACCTTTAGCAATATACATGAATCACGTGCCCTGGTCTTCTTTTCTGAATTATTCAAGTGCAACCCATAATTGAGTTCACCCAATTAAGTTTTATTTAGGTATTTATTCCTCATGAAAGTGAGTTTATAACTTTGTCGAAATTGGCATCACATGTGGAAGGCACATGATCACTTAGCGAGACAGAGTTGAGTTGAGTATGTATATCTCTGCTTGGTAGCTGCAGTTACCTAACAACAGACCATAAACAACTCTGAAAGACACTATTCAGCATGAAGTCATGGTCCATTTTGGGTTTCCAGGCAACACAACTGGTTAGAACTGGTTTGCCACCAACTGGGCTAATTTTATTCATCCTTGGTGAAATTATGTTTACTGTTGGCGGATCATGAAGTATTTCCCCCAAATAACACCGAGCTGCAAACACAACAGTGTCCCTGAGTCGACAAGTGCCTGGAAATCCTCGCTGTGGAAGATTTAATGCCAAAAGAACAGCGAAAAGAACTTTAGTGAGAGCAATGAAGAAAAAGACAGGCGCGTATATCGATCGGCCGTTAAGCCCGAGAGTGAATAAACACGAAAATGATGTGAAATGGCTTTCAAATACTCGCTCAAGCAAGTTTTCTCAAATTTATCTTTGAATTCATGATAAATACAGCTCCACAAGCTTCAAACAGCATGAATGGAAGAAAAAAATGCTTTATGTCTGTTAATTTTCTGTTGTTCATAGTCCAGGGGAAGCATTGTCCAGTGGTCTGGGAGCAGGAGGTAATGATGGCTTAGTCCAAGTTCCGTTTTCTTTGTAACTTTTTTTTCTGTTTTGTCTTTTTTTCATCATATTTTTCCCTTTTGCTTGTTTCCCTTTATTCTCACTGGTGACCCTTCACAGCTTTGCAAGATTTTTGAGATAACATATTTCTAGTGTTGGTAATACTAACCTTTCCTTGGATTGTGTCTGGAGAGGCAAATATGCTTTTCTTGGAAACTCCTTTTAAGCTTTTGCCTGATTTACTTGATCCACCACCCTATAAACATTACATGTACATGTATATGTAGTAAATGTTAACACAAAAATCCATAAAAGTTGACTGAGGTACTAAGAAAAAAATTCAGGGCCTGGTCATTAAAAACAATAGTGACAATACAGGATTTTAATTTCAGTTGAGGTTAGTGTTTATCATTGGAAACAAAAACATGTGCCTTTGAACTTGTTTTACATTGGGTTTCTAGACTCCTTAACCTGTCCAGAACAGGACATTCTAGTAGGCTAAGAACAATGAAAAATTATTGTTAATGAGTCTGAGAACATTCATTCAATGATAACCGGACTAAAGTTTGGAAGGATTAACAGTACATAAAAAAAGAAATCAATCTTCTGTCCAACGCCCTATTTCTAACTTTTTTGTTAGAAAGTTAGAAGATGAAGGAAGAGGTTATGTTTATGTTTTTCTTGTTTGCCTACAGTTTCATGTTAGCTACAGCAGTATGAAACTAGAGAAGATGAAGATCACTATTAACTAAACAGGCAAAGATTTTTGTTTATGTAGCTAGTTCTATATAGAATGTACATGTAACTACTATCTTGCTTTGAGAATAACCTTTGAATTGTTAAAAAAGTCCAGCCAGTTTTGCTTGCCCTTTTCCCTCAGTTCTTCAAGTTCCTACAAAGTAACACAAAAAAGAAAAAATTCAAAATGGCTGTAATAGTAATATTAGTACTGTACATACACTGCAATATGTTCTCTGAAACTACTCGTGCCAACATCAGAAATGTATAAAACATGGTGAATTTTAAACTTCAAACAATATATGATTCAGGGCTCAAAGTTTAAATTTGAGTTTGGGAGCACTTGTGCTACCAGATGTAAATTTTTAGGCGCACTGCCGAAATTTTAGGCGCACAGCTGAAAATTTTACGAGCACAGCTTATAATGTTGGGAGCATCTATTTCAAAAGAAAAAGTAAAAAGGTTAACAGTGCCACGTTTATTTGTCATCTTCAGTTTGTTACTTTTGCTTCAGTCCTGTGATTGATAAAACACAGCCGATTTGCTACGCAGTAATACCGTTGTGATTTTTAATACTAATTTCTCCTTTTGACAGTACAGTTATGACTAAAGAAAACTTACACTTGAAAAACAATTCAAAACTGACAACAATGAGTGTGTCGAAGGAGAATGAAAATTAATCTTTAATGAATTTGTTAAATGCACAATGACTTACATGTAACTGGAATACGACTGAAAAAACTTTCTTACCTGGAAAAAAAGGCTCTTAATCCGCACTGTTTTTGTTTTGATTGACGTTAAAACTGAACGTTCGACATGATCGTCCAGTGCACAAAAAGTATGTGTTTCGTTCGTAGCATATATTTGCATGTGTCAGCGGTGTTTATTACAAAACAGAAGAGTCTGGGATGGAGTAAAGCATCGAAATGAAAAAGAACATGCGAGTTCGTAGAATCCATTGGGAGAAAAGACCAATAAAACAAACAACGTCTTTGTAGTTCGAGTTTGTAAGTATAGTCGGAAGTGAGTCAGGCGCACTGTGCTTTGGGTTTTACAGCGCACAGGTGCGATTACACATGAATTTCTAGGCGCACAACCAAAAATCCAGTCGCATATGCGACCAGTTAGTCGCTAACTTTGAGCCCTGTGATTCCTTTCATTTCACTACCTTTGCTTTTTGTTTCTTCTTTAACATCTTATTCTTCTTTCTTTTTTGTTCTTGTAGAGCATTCTCACCAGCCCTGCGATAATTTCATTAAAAAATCAGTCGTTTATATGCAGTCAACATACAGCTGTACCAAAAACGTGTAGCATTTCTTCATAAAGACTCCCAATAATATAATGACATATGGGTACACCACTTTTATGGCCAGCAGTAATATTATTACATTGTGCAACAAAAGCTTTCATGTCATTTTCACTGTTTTTATGTCTGTCCATGTTTTACCTTGATTTCTTTGAGGTGCTTGCGGACGATTCTGATTCCTCTAATGGCTTTTTTATTCCGGCTTGATCTGTATGCCGTAAAGATGATACCTATTTGAAATACCATTCGTACATGAGACAAATCAAAATTAGTGCAAAACTGTTATAAATAACAATGTTTTGTTAAGGCAATGAGCGTGTGTACACAGATGGATCAAATTATAGGCACTGACCTTAACAATCTCTGTATTCCCATACTTATCAAATGAGACAGTGCAGGTTGTGAGGTCATCAGATATACTATCAACAGTAGCATCATAATAGCTGAAATAGAAAATTATGTTTTTTTTGAACTTGAAAGATAATAGTCTTTAAAAAGCATCTTGAATGTATGACAGCAGTTAATATGTTTACATGTAGGTAATCAATAGCCTCCCACACAGACCTTCTTAGGGGTTCATCACACGTTCCTGCCCCACAAACGTCTGCTGACCTGAGCGGAAAAAAACATAGACCAACCACAGCAGACTTCCAGATCTGGGAAGTGCACTTTGGACCTTGAGAAATTTCGCGCTTGACTTTATAGCTCCAGAAAAGATCAGAAACTGAAAGGTCTCATGAAAGGTGACGACCTCACAGTTTTAGAACAAACTACTCAGTTAACTCACAAGCGTTCGTACTAATGGCTACCCTCACAATCTCATTAAAAAAAAAAATTACCTCGGAGGTTAAATTTGCTGAAGAGAAGTCGGCTTTACTACAAAACAATAACGTGGGAAAAAAAATTCTGCCTTTTGTTCCGTCTTATAAGGTAACCCCACCGTTGCATCACCCAAAGAACAATTTTAAGAGCAAATGACACCTAATCCAGCCTTTACAGAGAAAAATGTACAAAAAGCCAACGCTTATCTCCTATATTCTCGTCTGGAGCAAAAATCTTTGCTCACGTATCACACTCTACAGAGCTTGTACGTATGTGTTTGGCTTGTCAACACTTTGACTTCAACAACGCCAATTGGATCTCCGATAATCTCCATGTGATCTCCAGCGGATATTTGAGAACAATGGGAAAGGAATTTATCTTGCCGGTCAGCAGACGTTCGTGGGGCAGGAACGCGTGACGAACCCCTAAGAACGTCTGCATGGGAGGCTAGGTAATCAAATGATTTTTTCATGCGGTGTCGACAACTTAGGGGCAGAGGTACACAAAAGCTAATAATTGCCAAATGTCTACGAACACATATAACAAAATTGGCAAATAAAAGTTAGGAGTTCAAATGAATGCGGACCTAAACTGATTTGAATTTGCAACATACAACTAAACATAATGAACTCAGAAAAAAAAACACAATTCCTCCTAGCCAGCCTAGGCCTTTGGTCCGTGTCAGCAAAAGAGCTAGTTCTACAGTTCCATTATACTACATGTACACTGTCAGAAATGCCATTTTTCAGCATCGTTTTTCCTGAAAATTTCATTTCTCAAGTACACAATGAGAATATTATGTTTCATGATTATTGTTAGGAAAATCTACGGCCTGTAAGTTTAATCTACAATCATGCATGGGGAACTTGTCGATAAAGTGTACCTCATTTAGAAAACTGAAGCATATTACTTAGTAACAGTTTACCTGCCATCTTGACTCCATACTGCTTGGCATCTATCCCCTACTTTCCATGTGGAACCACTGCTTGTACTTCCTTTCTGAAAAGAAAATACAAGTCATGTAAGATTATACTAATATAACTTGTAAAGTACACAGAATAACAGACAGACAGGTAATACAGTCAACTCTCTCTAAGACAGACACCTTTAGGACCGGCACTAGCTGTGGGTCTTAGAGAGATGTCCGTCTTATAGAGAGTCAAATAGAGGGAGGAAAGAAAGGCAGGGACCAACTCTAGGTGTCCGTTTTACAGAGGTGTCCATCTTATAGAGGTGTCCGTTAAGAGAGAGTCAACTGTAACTGTAGTTTAATAAGCATGTACCAGCACAAATGATAAACAGTGTGTAATATTATTACTTTTAAGGTTCCATTAAGCACTCCCACTCCATTAATCTTTTAATCCCCCTTCTAATGATGATAATGAGCCTCCAACTTTAGAAGCTTGTTTTTTGTACAAATATACATGTAATAAGCCAACCCACTTTTGGGACTTGAGATATTTCTATAAACTGAGCAGGTCAAGGGGGAGCATTCCGCAGGAAATGAATTCTCATGGCCCTTCACAGACTGCATAATGGGGTTCATCAGTACAGTGGAACTCTGCTCTTCAGACACCAACTTAAAATGAACATCCATATAAATCCACTGTATAGCACACAGTTTCATTTGTCCTGACAAAAACCCACCTAATATAGCAATCAGTTAATATGGACAACAGACACTTTTCTGAGTCCCAAGCTCTATTGTACAGAGTATCTGTAACATAATCAATAAAACAATGTCTGCAGCATTTTTTCTGAGGGCCTGTAATACAGACAATCGTGGAATGTCCCATTTGTGTATGTACATGTATATTATGTGGGTTCCACTGTACTTTGTTTTCCCCCGTTCTGTTTGTTGCGCGGTTACAGCTGTAAAATAACATCATGGAGATCATGGCTCATACCTCGTTTACTTTTAAAAGGTCTAATGTAAGATTGATCACTTCCTGGACAAGAGAAATAAAAAATCATTGTTAAAATAAATGTCATCCAAGTCTGCAAGTCCTAGTTCAACAAGTTGTACCAATTCATACAAAAAACAATGAACAAATCCAAGAATTTGTGGCCAAAACTTTAATGATCGAAAACTCAAACTTACTTCTAAATCCTGTTTTAGTTTCTTTAGTTCTTCATTCCCTGGGTCTGTAGTCAATGCTGCTTCAACCTATTTAGAATACCCACATGTTACATGGTAACTTTTCCCTTCATAAAAATAAACTTTATTTTTATACATGGTGTTCACTATCTGTCTTCTCATTGGCTAGAAACATAGAGCAAAGTTTGGAAATCAGCGCACAGGTAAGTTAGGTAACTGCTAGAAGATAACTGACTAATCTGTAGGTTACCTGCACAATGCATGATTTCGAAGAGGAATGTCTCACTTTGTTCTATGCAATGGTGTGTTTGATGTTATCTCAACAAAAACAACTGATAAAACTTACCTGGACCGTGATTATTACGGATATCACAAAAAACCATCCAATAATATTATTGTATAAAATGACAATCAATCATTTTTCTGCTCATCCATTTATCATTGAATCACTAGCACTCTACACAATACATGTACAGTTGATGAAAAAATGCCACCAGAATAATCTATAAGAGTCATTTACCCCTCACAAGACAGACCACCTTCAAGATCAGCAGAACATACATTATAAAAAGACAATTCTAAGATTTGTTAAAAGTAAGAATATTAAGAAGTATAATTTTTATATCGAGAGTATAATTAGAGTTTAGCAGCTGGTATTCAATAACAAAATCTACCTAATTTCGTATTGCTAGAAAACCCCTTACTCACTCTTAACAACTGAAACAGTTTCTACTTCATGACAAAGTCGCTGATAAAGGCAACCACAATACATTCCACAAAATCAACAAAATCAACAAAATCTTCTTTCAAATGGATAAGTTTACAAAAATACATCAAAAACCCAGACTTGTTCTAGACTGCAAATCGAACCCTTTGTTCCGTCTTTCATATTCATCGTTATCATATATACGTATCATACAAAATAAGAACGTAAAATTGTCGAATTAGGTAACTTGCCTGTCTTAATTGAGCGCGATATTCGGTCAAATTGGTCTGCAATTCTCTTGCATCCGCCATCTTTTTGGATCTCGTTTTTTACATCGGGAGGCTGCTAAGCTCGCGAAGCCCCGTATGTAAGCCTTGCTCACTCACTCGTTCCCAAAAAGACTGGGGACGAGTGCTGCCCCAGGGTTGTATAGTGGCCCCAAGTTGGAGGCCGACATAACTTTGGCCAACGTTCGAAGCCACGAGCGACAAAGTTAGGATAAAAAAAAGCTTTTCTCGACATGATCGCAGACTACTCGCGGGCCAGTGCAAAGAAATTAGCCCGGAAAAGACTCATAAAAAGTCTCTGGGAACCACAAAGGACCTTCCTAAATCACTTGCATTTTAAAAGTGTCACTTGATCACTTACTTTCTACTACCATGATTACTGTTGATTGTCAGGAATTTTGTGTGGATAACAGGTCTCATGGCTCTCTTTTACAGTTCTTTTATACATGTTTGTTCTCTGTAATCTTAGGACGTTTTCGCCACATGAAGGTAATCCGGAATGGGAGAAATCTTTGCTTGTGGAATCAGAAATCTTAGGCTTTAGATTTCGGAATGCAGATCAAGGAATTCGGAATCCCGCTAAGGCGATGGGAATCCTGTCCCTGGACTCCGAAATCCACAGTGTGGAATCCAGAATCCAAGACTGTGTTGGATTAGCCTGCTTAGCAAGAGTATCAGCTCAAGTTAATGCGCAAAAGCAGGAAGGAGTCTTTTGCTATCACTTCATTTTTGCGCAACGACTTGAGTGGATATTTAGGATAGCATAAACCCCCGGGCATAAACCACGTGCGTTTGTGCTTGCCTTCTAACTCCATCAATTAGTATTCGCCTCGTATTTGCCACTCGACCACTTTCATAAAAAATAACAGGAAATCAAAGAAATATCGTCCGCAACAGAAATACGTTACTCTTAAATGGTAATTCATGTTAAACCTTCAAACAGTTTTATTGTATGGCGCCACAATTCAAAAATCAAACTCGATCGCGGTCACGCAAGAATGAAATACACACGAAACACCTCAAAACCACAAGAATTTGTTCCTTAATGAAGAAGAGAGAAATTTGCCAGGTCGACACTAGGTTGTAATAAATCTCACAAAAATCGATCACTGATGATTCGCATATACGAAATCGCTCCCGAAACCACATAGCG
Source organism: Porites cylindrica (assembly GCA_964035525.1). Lineage (NCBI taxonomy): Eukaryota > Metazoa > Cnidaria > Anthozoa > Scleractinia > Poritidae > Porites > Porites cylindrica. Next base: position 492,458 of record OZ037781.1, read on the forward strand.
GCTCTAAATGAAAACCGAGCGACTTTCTGCGTTGATTCTTCATTCGAAGGTCAATTTTACAAGCCATAGTTTCGAAGAAAAAGGCTATTTTTATTTGGGCGTGCCCCAAATAGAGTAATGGAACGGCTTGTTTTGACGCAAATGTGCAATAGGCACGCAATACGTGCTAACGTAAACAAGGCAAGTAAACAAGCGAAGCGAGGCGAATGTCTGCCATGCGAACGTCTTGTACAAGGTAAGAGGCATGTGGGAAAGAAAGCTCTGCTTGCACACGGCACTTAATCGCACTTTTACTATCTCAAAAGTTAATCTGACCCTTCAGTATTTTTGCCTCATCGAAATTTGGAAGTCTGAAGTCCAGGGATGAAATCTATCAAAAATATTTGGAATATTAACGTCGGGTTTTGGTCACAATAAGATCACAAGCAACGAACCTTGAAACACAGAAACACGAAAAACGGATCGAAATCCACCAATCACAAATCATAAACAATGACCTTTTGAACCCATTGAAGAAAACTTCCGTTTCCTAAGAGGTCCGCTAAGATGATTGACGTCTGACATTTTTTTGACGAGAGGATTGAAATGCACCAATCATGGAAAGACAGTTTTAATTGCATGTTTCCTAAGAGGTCATCTGAATTTGCTGTTTTCTTTATTTTATGTCCATTTTTTGTAATTGGTCGATTTTGTTAGGTCGAGTGGATGATCCAATGAGGGACGATTTGGATATCTTTTGATCCGAAATTTTTCGAAGCAACAGTGAGAATCAGTTTGGATAACATTTGGCCGCGGCGTTTCGAGGAACGTGTTAATATATTGTTCAATCATGTTATCCCGGGTTAAACTTACAAATGCACACACTGTTCGCGGGTAAGCCCACACTAAAAAATAACACTGAGTGTTTTCGGAATGGGCTGTTCCGCGAACTCAAAGAAAAACAAAGGAAATTATCAAGACATTCAATGACATCAAAGACTCATGGACCCCATAGACGTAATAACAAATCGGAATATCAGGAGTGTACGTGTAAAATGGATAAGAGTTTGAATACAGGAATGTTGAACAAGTTTGAGAGTCGCAAGATTTGTGTAGCTGGTTATCAGTGTGAAGGAAGAAACGATTGTCAACAATTGAAACCAAAAGGGACTTAGGCTTCTTTTGGAACTACTGTGATAACTGCAACAATTCTTTTTATTATTTCAATTTTGTTTAGCAGGGTGACGATTAAAGTACTCGTTTTTGTATTGCATGTTGTGTTTTTTCATACGATGCTGTGCGTCGGGATTTTGCATTATCAGCAAGTTTTGTGTTAGTGTTTTGATGGCAGCGAGGTGACGACAAGAGAAGGTAATGAGCTAGTTGTACAGAAGGAAAATTGTGTTGTGGAGGAAATAAAAGAAGTTGAATTGAGATGTCGTCGTGGGAAATTTATTTATAACAGAACTTACAATTTCATTGGTTTAAACCAGGTTAGTCCATTATATTTTCCGCATGACAAATTACCATAAAATCGAGATTGTAATTCGAAACACGCGTTGTTTTCAAAATTTGCATAAATCGGCCGCTGCAAAGGAATTTTTAGGTTACAAGCGCTTCAAAATACTGTACCTTCAGAGCGGCATAGCTTTTACTTGTTGTGCTATATCTTTCAAAACTATCGATCGATTCTAGCTCAATACTCTCAAAGCAGCGTTTTAAGTGTTAAAGCCCGTGGCTGGTTGAAATCGTCTCTTGTTTGTTTTCAAACGATTTTAGGATGGATCGAATCGACTTTGGATCGATTATCATTTTATCAGCTTGTGGTATGAACGAAACCTTTTTTTTCTCGATAAAGTTCACTCAACAGATTTAGAAAGATTTACTTGACTTTTCATATGTGGAACGAACTGACTTTTTTGTGGACCGAACTGACTATTTTATGGAACGATCTGACTATTGATTGGAACGATCTGACTTGGAACGATGTCAACGATCTTACCATGGAACAAAATGACCGGTTACCGTCATGCCCCTAGCAGACTACCAATGAACAAATTAAAATCTTTCTTACAGAAAACACGGAAAGTGACACTTTTTGTATGGAAGAGTATTCGAAAAAATACACCATTGGCGTCCGAAATTCATTGTTACGTTAAAAGTAGAAAGGGTTTGCACTTAAACAGGTACAGAAGTAACAGTAACAGTGTGAAGTTTTTACTTAAGGGGCAACTCCAAAACTAGTTCGTAAACGAGGGAAGGTGTATCAGTCGTCCAAGCATCAGAGCACAGGCGATTTAGGTGGAATGAGATATGCAAATAGGCTTCTATGTAAGAATTTGCCCCTCTGTACATGTAATTGTCCATTTTATGGTGCTTAAAACAGTTAAAATCACCGGGTTAATTTTGGCCAATTTAAGCTTTGTACTGATATAGAGAAGAATCCAGGATCTTCAGTTTATGTAGATGCTACAAAAGCAATTAATGCTCCATACTGTCAAGGAAATGTTACAGGATTTGGGGAAAATGGTGGACAACGATGTGTCGCAATGAGCCTGTGCGCTTTAATTTACAGTAAGATAACAAAGATGACTTCAGTTGATGATATGACTCAAATAATGATTGTTGGTATTCAATTATATTCTTGTCTGTCACTGCTTGCAAGACAGAATTGCCAGGAATGGTTACAGTGTTTGAGCAATTTTTCCACCTTGAATACAGTTACAGTTATACTTCTAACATCCATCACTACTTTATATGCCACTCACAGGTTACAGCATTTCAAACACTCTTGGCACTGAACTACAACTCATTCATTTTACCGGTGGCAATTATTGGTGTTGGTATCTACAGCACTGAGGCTGGGGGATATAATGCATTTGATTCTCATGCTAGAGATATGTATCATAACAGTCATAGTGAAGGGACATGTGTATTGTTGGAAATACCATCCATGCATAAATTAGTACAATATTTTTAGACTCTACATAGGAATGAGGATATATATGAATTAAAGGTGTACATGTTGCCACCTTTGAACCTCATCTTTTCTCAAGCAGTGTTAAAAATTGTAGTATATCAAATGTTAATAGTTACCAATGTTCCTGTTAACAGTGCTGCCCTATAGCAGTTTATGCAATGTGATACTCTCTTATTAATCCTTGTGGATACTGGACTTAAGGAACTTTATTTGCCCTTGTTAGTAACTGGAATACACTGTACAAAGTTATGGGTGTGAAAACACATCTGTCAGTATCAGTGGAGCTGAGATAAACCTTACTCTCCGGGCTGTAACCACTTATGTCCTATGTTGCAATTTGGCTCCAAGCATGTCTGCATTGAAGATGTGCATATTTTCAAACATTGTCGTGAAATGATACTATTTTTGTTGTGGATTGGGACATACTGTATAAGCTGTGCGGTTCAGAAAACAAGTGCAGTAAAGGATTTGTCTTCTCTGGTAAGATATGATGACAGTTCTTTAGCTGCAATAAGGCATGTTCAAAGTATCATACCCGTAGTACGACCACGCCCAAATATACGCTCACACAGCGTCTTGTTCTGTTTACAATAAAGATTGTTGAAATCTACACCAAGACATGCGATCATATCAAACAGTCCCGCTAAGATTTCTCATAATTAATCAAATAAATGTTATTTTTAAAAAAATTCTTATACATAATTATGAGAATGTTTGGACAATCAACCAATCATAATTTCGGGTAGTAACGTCACTGGACGACATTATCGGCTTGTCGGTTCAGACCTCCCTGTCAAGAGCATTCGACTTGAGGGGATGTCTGAAATTTAGGCTATGAAAAGCCTCAAATATATAAACTTAACTCCGTTACGATTATTTGATTACGAACATCGGACAAAAAGTTGCTCATCTTGCTTGTCTATAAAAAGAACTTGTTATGGACATAACATTTCCAGGGGCAAAAAAAGGTGTCAGAAATATAAATTAACATTTAAATTGCCACTAACAAGTTATTTCCAAATCCTTCTTTCACAAAAATAAATAAGTATGTTGCTCAGAGACCATTCTGTTGAAAATAGAACGCGTCTTTGGCAGAAACCGATTATTCTGGAACGTTCCTTTATCCAGCTCCTTTCGTTTTGACTACGAGTATATCAACCAACTAATGAATTTAAATTTTCGCGATGTTTTTTATTACAAACAGCTTTAACAATGTCTAAATAATAGTGCTTTAAAAAATACTCCGTTCTAAATACCTTCAAATAATAAATGGATTATCCATGTTGCATTACAATAATATAAGAGCATGAATTGCAATAATTTGATTATACAGTAAGGTATAATTACAGAGCGTAAGGTTGAAATGGGTTTCTTAAAAACGAGGACCTGATGTCTACGGAATTAAGACAAAGAGAAAGCAAACGGAAACAATAAAACAACAAGGAAAAAACTCTCAGGAGATCTGGTGTTTTGATTAGCCCATGGCTGTCTAGAAAGAAAGCAGTGGATGAGTTTTCAAAACGGGGAAAGAGAAAACGAAAAGAAGGGAAGAAAACCTCTTTGATATCTTAGACTCTAATCCTGTTAGTACTGCCATTTTTCCTTTAATATTAAATTTTTAGGTCCCTTACTAGCTCGTTCTTCAATCTTAGTTCCCCTTAAAACAAAAACAAAGTCATTTCGACTCGCCAGATGTCCTGGGGCTTACATATAGGACGTCAAATCCTTCAAGAGGTTCCTTAAAAACTGATGTGTTTACCAGCGGCGGTGAAAAATTATATTGTGCCATTTTACCGAAGTTCACGATCCTATTTCCATTCCGGTCTGAGCCGCAGAGTTGGACCTCAAGAACCTCAGTTTCTGTTAGCACTTTAAATTACTGACATGATAATTGCTAACAGAACAAACCAATGTGCCCAAAAAAAATGGTAAATTTTGTAAAAATTTCAACTAGGCTTTTGGGTAGTCAAAACATGCCTCACAAGATCCTCGACTGAGGTGTTTTTTTTGTATCCACATTCTTCTATCTACTCTTCGTTGCTATCATCAGGTATCAGGTCTTCTTTTTCCGAAAAACCACTTTACATCTGTAACCTCGCGGACTTCAATGTTACCTTATAATCAAACTACTGCTATCTGTACTGTACTGTATCCGGTACTGCTATCTGTACTGCTATCTGTACTGCTATCTGTATTATAATACTGTATCTATATTATGAGGCAACGAGGCGATTTATTTGGAAAATTCCGTATTTGAAATAACTAAGATTTTTAAAAGCCAACAGTTTCTTTTAAAAAATTATTCTGTAGATATTATTAGAAGGGGTTTTTAAATTCATTTCTTTGGTGATATACCCTTAATGAAAAAAGGTTGTTAGATAAACGTTCCAGGGAATATTTGGTTTTCTGAAAAAAAAAAACACATTCTTTTCTAAACTGAAAAGTTTCTGAGAAACGTTCTTGTCTTTCCCTAGCAATTTAAATGTTAATATTTTAAATTTATTTTTCTGAGATTGTTGTTTTGCTCGTTTTCAATTGGCACATACAATTTCAAACTTATCCTGGAAAATTCTTGCTTAATCTTTTACAGCCCCATATTTCATCAAGATCAACAGTTACGGATACTTTTACTTTTTTTGAGAAGGTAATCATCCTTCAATTAATGTGTGGGAAGTTATTATTTGTTTTGAGTTGGGAATCTGTAGAGCTCTTGAATATTTCAGGAATGTATTGACTTGGATGTCAATATATATATTTCTAAAGGTAAACCTGGCTTTAGGTTAAGCATTTCCGAGTCAAATAATTATTTCATTTTGCATCTTGGCTCTACATAAGTTTTTAGATTTGTTAGCAATGATTTCTAACAACGAAATTCAATTACTATACAGTCTTTAATGTTCCCTAAAAATAAAAAAGTGCACTCACTCTACCTATATTATAATGCAACAGGCCCATTTATTTGGAAAAGTCCGTATTTGAAGTACCTAAAATTTTTAAAAGCCAAAAATTTCTTTAGAACATTATTCTGTAGACGTTATTAGGGCTGTTTTAATTTAAAAACGTCATTCATTTCTTTGATGCTATGCCCATTATAAAAATAAGAAGAGATTCAACGTTGAACGGTTACGTTCCAGGGAATAATTAGTTTCTGACAAAAACACGTTCTTTTTTTGAACCGAAAATTTTCTTAGCAATACGCTTGTTTTTCCGTGGCCGCAAGGAGGTTTTGTAATGAATTGTAAGTAGCAATTTATAATGGTAATTGAACTAAGTGGAGTGCAATTTGGTCTGAAATCATACGCGTGATTTCAAAATCGAACGAGCGCGCAGCGCGAGTTTGATTTGAAATCACAAGTATGATTTCAGACCAAAATTGCACCACACGAAGTTCAATTACCACTTTATTACATCCACTTTGAAATCGCAGAATTTAGTCAGTACTAATATTTTATTGATCGAGTGGCCGGTTTGTTAAAAAGCCGAAACAAAAAGGCTTTTACATCTCATTTTGTATTCGAAACAGAAATGATGCAATATATAGAACAAAAATGGTGCGATTTAAAACACAAACGATGCGATTTAGAACATGAATGACGCGATTTGGAACAGATGCGATTTAGCGCAAAAAATGGTGCGATTTAGGAATAAATCACACTGCTGAGAGCCAATCAGATTGCACGGATAGCCAGTGATTTCAAAGTGGATGTAATAAAAATGTTAATTGTTTTTTAACTCCGAGGGTCGCAAAATTGTTTTATATCTGTTATATTGAGGTTTTCACAATTTAGTTATTATCATTAATGGTATTCATACGATAGCAAAAGATGAATTTTTGAACAATAATCTGTTTCTGCAAAGAATACTTCACATTTGATAGCAATGAGGTATTACAACGAACGGTCATTAATGTTACCATAAATTCATTTCATTGCTGCTATGCCCATTATACAAATTGAAGAAGATTTAACGGTTACGTCCCGGGAAATAATTGGTGTCCGAAAATAAATAAATTAGATCGTGTTTATTCATGATTTTCAAAAAAAAATTGTTATTAAAATCTAAGCATCTCTAAGGAAACTTGTTTTCCACGTATTATCAGATTTGTTCCCAATGAATTAATCATAACGGAATTCCCATAAATATAGGTCAGAAACAAGGAATTTAACAAGTCCAAGCTTGTTTCTCCTCGTTGCTCTAGCTTATCAGGTGAGTGAAATGGTTTACTAGACTAGCCTATTATCTGTTACATGAGCCGGTTTACATGTTGCTTGAGTATACATCTAGGTTCAGGTAACGTTTATTTAAGCCAATCGCATCTTAGACTTTCTTTCTGGGGATAGAAAAGAATGGCTTAGAAATTTAGAAACACTGCTGTAAACGTATACATTTGTATTGTTCTTTATTTTGCCGTCCCGTTGGCTAAAATGCTGATTAAAGGGTAACACGGGTTTAACGAGAAAATGCTGTTTATTCTTCTTAGAGCACCCAATCTTCAACTTACAGACAAAAAGAATTAAGCTTAATTTGCTTTTTTAAGGTTTCATATCTGAAATCAAGTTTCACGCTAACCGTGAGTTGTGGTTACCTACAATGTTTTGAACAAGCTGAAGAAAACTATTAGGTGCCCGTTTGACGTGGTATCAACAAGAATGTTTCAGGAAATTTACTCCTAGCGAACAGATATACGTATTTTTTTCAATGACAAACTTTAGAGATATTCAGAACAATTGAAAATAAATAAATAAATGCTGACTATCAATTGTCTGTTCCTTTCCCGTGCTCATGATGGAAATAAGGGAACTGAAAAACTCAAAAAGTCAGCAAAGGACTAAGCGTGCGGAAAATTTACACAAACATTCACGAGCCGCAATTCTTCCAACCGATGCTTTTGAACTCCAAATTTATGCACACAAAAAAGTGCGTCTTCTTGTGCTGCGGAAAACATTCCTGTACCAGCTCAAAGAAGAACGTTCTAAAAGCTTTTTTTTTTCCACGTTCTATCGTAAACAAGCCTGTAGACTACCAATTTTGCATTAAAGGAAAGCAAAAACGTTATTTTGTAGGACGTTTTTAAAATCATATGGACCCGTTTGCGCACTTGTCAAAATGGTCAAGCTACGCCCATGTTACATACTTCGTTTTGTTTTTCAGTTTCTTTTGAAATCAAGCTGTCGTCAGAGAAGACTAGAAGATGAAACTGCTGTTTATTGTGGTTCTTAGTCTCCTGGCTGTGGGTTATGCCAGGGACCAGGAAGCAGAGCTTGCAACCCGAGGACGTAAAAAAGGGAATCACACTAGCTAGAGGAGTGGGGACGGGGTGAAAGCTACTTTCATGTGGAGATAATTTTTAAGTGTTTTGAAACTGCAAGAAAGGCAGCTAAACCTGTCATTACCGTTGAAGCTTGAAACGGTAAAAAAGCTATAAGATAAGATACATTGGTCTACTCTTAGGATATTAAGGATCCCGGAATAAACCACATGTGGCCGGAGTTGCTTTCCAACTCCATCGACTGGAGTACGTACTCGCTTTGTTTTAACGCTTTGGGTATTCAATGACTTTCAGCTATAAATGGTTTAAACCTACACTGAACATACCGTGTTCAATTTTCCAACGGATACAACGTTTTCATAACGTTTTGACTCTTCATGCCCATCTAATGAAAGGTTTACGTATTCGGGTTAAATCTAAATTGGTATGGTAACTTTAACTACTTTCAAATACATTCCAATAATTTTAGGCTAACGAATGAAAGAAATAATTTATATGTAAATGACTAAAAATCATGTATCAACAGGGCCCACGCAGGGGGAGGTGCTGGGGGGGCCAGGGTCCCCCCACTTTTTGCAAAAAAATAATAATAAAATTAAGAAATACACATTTTCGAATAAAAGGAATCTTTGATGGAATAAGAGTTATAGACTGGCGGACCTCGCCAGAGCATCCAAACTTATGATTGGTCCGTTTCGATCCTATATCATATGGTAAGCCTCAAAACGACTATCTTTCAAAACTGCACTTAGTCGTAGACTTCCGCGTTTTCACCAGCCAAGTGATGTAGTACATGCACAAACAATGGAGTCTTTTTTTATCAAGGTTCTTAAATCTCCACGGAGCTACGATTTCTTAAAAAAAAAATGAACTCGATGACATTGTAGACGACATGAAAACGTTTCAGGAATTCCTCAGCAGAGCATGATAAATGGAATTGTCCCGATCTGCAAGCTTCTGCTGGTAAATCCTGCAACAGGAAAAGCCGGGTCCTTTTCGGCAACGCGAAGGTTAAAAACTTGGCTCTGTTCGACAGAAGATAAAGGAAGGTTCTAAACAGCCGCAAGGAGGGAACTGACAAACTTTGAAAGTGAATGAAACACGCGAAAATTATAATGCTGCTGTGCATGGTTACACGGGAAATCGCATAGCCACTGGCTTCTTGTAAAGCAGAGACAACGAGAGAGTCAATAAAGACGAAAACGGAAAGCGGAAATTGTTTCTGTATCCGTGTTGTCTAAAGTATTAAGCTTAGATTAATTGTCATGTCCACAAATTTGGAATATAGAGCAAGAGAAAGACAGAGAAAAAGAGAAAGTACATGTCGGCGGCAGACCAACGAAGCTCAACGAGAAAAAGGGCGACAGAGATCGAGATCGAGAGATAAAAAAAGGAGACATTTTTTTGTTGGACGAACAATATGAAAATTTTATAGCGACGGTGACAAAATGAGAAATGCTAGCGGCCACCAATCAAATGCAATATGAAAATTAGCGGCAGTGAAAAAAAGTGAACGAGAACCCCCTACGACATTTTCTCCATTAAAAGTGTAACTAAGAAGTTTGAGTCGTGAAAAACAATGGCAAAGAAATCTACAAAAAAAGTGTGCTGCAAGTGCAAAGTTGCTTTTTGCTAATTAGACCTATTGTTGTTTTTCACCGTTCTCCAGCGTTGCCTTCAGGGCTTAGCATTACACGATTTTATATTTTGTTTGAACAAACTATAAATATTATCGAGAGCTTCGCTTTTAGCGCTGGCTAAATCTATATATTACTGAATGCAAGGCTGGCAATACGGCAGGGGGTTGATTTATTTGAGGCTAATATTTCGGCTAAAAAAATTAGCCTCCCTCAGAAGCTACACTGAACTGTTCCCAATCCACTTCGCTCCTCTCCCTTCCAACAGCACTTTGGAGAATAACACATAGATCATCCACCAATCATTAATTATTTTTTACAGGCAATTCCTGTATGAAACAAGAAGGAGCCAAGTGCATCAAAAGAAGAAAACCCTGCCCGGCCGGTACTGAAGCTTGCTGTGATAGGTTCTCCTGTGGGAGGGGATGGAAGAACAGAAACAAAATATGCTGCTGCCCGAAACCTGAGCCGACGACTAAGCCGATGACTGAGCCGATGACTAAGCCGACCACCGAGCCGACAACCGCGCCGACGACTGAGCCGACGACTGAGCCGATGACTAAGCCGAAGACTAAGCCGACGACTGAGCCGATGACTAAGCCGACGACTGAGCCAAGGCCAAGCGTGTATTTCAAACAATTATTTAATATCAGGGGCACCCAATGGATCTGTTCCTCAAAATATCTGTTCTTCACGGAAAATTTTTGCTGGCTGGGAAATTTGGAAAATTAATATGTCCTTGGAAGTTGCCTTGGAAGGAACGTGTTGCTAGGGAATAGACAAGCCAGGATGTCTGAGGGGATTTGTTGTCCAGAATAGTTCGTATTTGCTCTTGTCATAAATCTCTCCCCCCTCCCATTGAAGGGGTGAATTTCGCCCTTAGACCACACCCAATTTCTTTCCATGTAACTCCCCCCCCCCCCCGCCCCACCCCCCACTTACAGCTGCAAATGTCATCTGGGTTTACAGGAGTTCTCTGTGAAAGACGAGGTAACCATTAAGAATCCTTTTGTAATTTCAATATTGTATTACAAAAGGGATAGCATTGTTCTTATCGAGTCAGCAACTTTATTTTTGACAGCTATTCTTTGTTACCTTATGTTTTGTTAATATGGTATGTACCTCTTATTGGCCGAGTTTGAAGCCCATATTAAGAATACACCCCAAGCATCCATAATTTACATTACAGACCGAGAAACTGAGGCTAAGAAGATGTTTATGAATATAGCTTCCTGTTTGGTGAAAAATGAAACAAGCGATTTGTCATAAAAAGAAGGGTTTTTTATTGGCTCTAAAAAACACTAGCAAATAACTAACTAGGCTTTCTACTGAAAGTGAAATGAAAATGCAAATGCGAAATGTTACAAAAGTCTTTAGTCGGCGGTCAAAACTAGGAGCACCGCAAGTAACACTGTAAGTAATAGCTCGCCAATGTACGCTGGAGTCTTTTTATAATTGGATACTGTGTCTGCTTTAAATCTCCTCCATCTTTCTTTCTTCCGTCTGTGATAAACAATTTAAATGGCAAAAAAGCGTGTTGAGATGATCAGGTGCCTTTTCTAGTCTTAAGCTATGCCAATCTACACAGTATTACAAAATTCACTTTTGAGATTGTAATTGTGGTTTTTTTTTTTTCATTTATCGACCCAACTTAGGTAAAACCTGCAGTGAAATAAAACTGCACAGTCCGAAAGCTACAAGTGGATCGTATGTTATCGACCCCGATGGAGAAGGAGGCTACGAACCATTCACTGCTCATTGTGACATGACAGACAAGAACGGAGTTGGTGTGACAGTTGTTGGTCATGACAGTGAACAGAGGACCTTGGTCAAAGGCTATGAAAGTCAAGGAAGCTATGTACGTGATATTCATTACACAGGAAGCGGCCTGACAAGCAATGCTCAATTGTTTGGTCTTCTGGACATCTCTACACATTGTGATCAGTTTATCAAGTACGAATGTCATGGCTCTCTCCTCTTGTTTAGTCCCGGTAACCCACATGGATGGTGGGTCTCACGTGACAACGTAAAAATGACATACTGGGGAGGGGCCACTCCTGCGGATTCCTACAAGTGCGCATGCGGGGTGGACAACACATGTGCAGACAGCAGCCGTGGATGTAACTGCGATAAGAATGATGGCGTGTGGCGTGAGGACAGCGGTCTCCTTACTGAAAAGTCTGACCTTCCAGTTTTACAGCTGAGATTTGGAGATACAGGCGCTTCATTTGAATATGGTTACCACACGCTTGGGAAACTCAAGTGCTACGGAGGTCAATAGTGTGCTACAGTCAGTCCTTAATGCCTTTGTCCTTGCACAAAATGCTCGTGGAAAGAGTTTTGAAGAAAGTATCAGAACAATTTCATCAGGGAGCACTAACCATAAATTTCTTGTTGTTGTAGTTTCAAATTAAGCAATTGAGTTCATTCTGAATAGTTTTCTGGATCACAATTACTGTTACACATCAAGAGCATAGAATAGAAGTTTGAATACATGTGACAATTCTTACTTTCAACTAAGTATATGGTCAATAAATGGGTTAAAAAGGGAAAAAAGCGTCTGACTAGTATAATAGAGAACGCTATCGATTTTCTTCAACTCTGCCCTCTATGCATGTTATGCAGCCCCAGGTCCAAAATCTTGAATTTGCCGAATTCTACTACAAGTCTTTTAGTTTTGTGTCACTACTTTGGTTCTAGTTCTTTATGGATCGATAACTGATACCATCTGCCCTCCCACGGGCTCCTGGCCCCTCCGTCTCTATCAAGCCCCACCCCCTTTCACTCCCCTTCCCACCTCTTCATAGAGGGGACTTAATAGAGAATTTACGGTATTTCATTATAAGCAAGATAAAACGCCCTTTACATTCCTCTTTTCCTGAGTTCCCTTCCGTCGTAATCTTCTCTGTTTTCTTTTTGGGTTCGATTTTGGATGCCTAAACAGGTCAGAGTAAAGATTGTAGTTATCCTGTGGGCTATTTATATAGCAGGAGACTGGGGCGGGCATATTCTCACACAAATTTTACAAAACAAACAGGAAGGCTTTCCTGCCGGTGTGTTGTTATCCTGAAGGAATTAAGCTAAGCTTTTGCACACTATGCTTTTGTTAACGCACTAAAATGCTCTACCTTAATGCTCCATCTTTCCACTAAAACGCTCCGTCTCCTCAAAAAAGTCACTAAAATGCTCGATAATGCTTATCATACAAAGGCTTTTTTATTAATTTTAACGCTGAAAAACATACGTGTTAAAACAACAACGTATGTTAATGGCTATTATATACACATAACAGAGCAAAAGATAATACTCTAGACGGCGGTATTCGGTTGACATTTGAGATTTGTTTCGAACTTCGACATGAAGCTCACAAGTTTCCCTTCAAGAATTTTTCATTCTCATTTTCTCTCTTACACAAGAATAATTTTCTGGAAAAAAATCCACTCATTTAAAATGCACGAATAATACCAATGTTTACTGAGTTATAGCCGATGAACTAGACATCCGTGAAACAGCGCTCTTAACTGACACTTAAGAATTTTACTAAAACAACCAGGTTCGCTCAGGGAAAATGAAACCATGGGCACCATTCTAATCAGCCTGCTTGGTCGTACAATTGGCGCTGGCTAGACTTGCTACAAATCGACCTCTTGGCGAGCGGAGCGAGCCAGTTTTTTGGCCGTGAAGCGGCCGACCGCGAGGACGAAGGACTTTTTTGAAAGTCTAGGAGCTTGCTGATGCACTGAATTAGCGTAACAATGACGTCAGCGTGTCATTGACAAAGGATGTGTTTTAATTATGACTTTATCGGCGTTTTTATTAGACGTAGAAATTGAAACTTTAATTTTAATCGTTAGTCGCAAGAAAATGAGAGTGCAAATTGAGTTTTATCGACACAATCTGTCATTTCTATAGTTTTCCTTGTGTGGTAACCTGTCGCGGCTAATGGATGCTGTAATGTGCCCTGTTAGAGAGCTAGAGAAACTGCCCACCTACCCCTCCCCTAAACCAATGTCTTGCCCTAAGTGAGAAGTAAGTGTGAATGTTGGCTTAACTTTCCCAGAAAATACAGCCTCAGGTTAGAAGCATGAGTTCACTTTGATTTGGGACAGTCTTTTTGATCGATTAATAAAGTAGCCTGTCAGTTAAAACATATTTCTCTTTGTGAATTGGTGTTTTAAACGATTTCTTGCCTGCAATTAAATGCGCTGAGAAGATTGTAATATCAACCACGTACATCGACAAAAGCATAAATATAAAGATTATTGTATTATTCTTTTTAATATGGTTCTTGATTTTTCACGAAATTTTATACTCACGAAGTTAAGTGAGAATACAAAATGTAAGCTGCTAATATTTTTTTATTATTTTGCTTCTCGAGGAGGGCTTAAGGGTTTCCAATGATGCCGTTTTGCTCGATTTTAGTGTAGTTTTGCGGGAATTTTTATTTTTAAGTTGCGGTATTGCAGTTTTACAAAACCAAGCAGTTTGCGGTATTTGGAATTTTCGGGGAATTTTAAAAAGGTTTTCAGTTGTTTATGTTATTCTGTGCTGTGTTTAAACGTATTTCTGTGGTTTTGCGGTATTCATACCCCCCTTACATTGTACACCTCCCTCCTTCTCTCTGGCATTTTATCAGGGGTGCATTAAATCAAGTAAATATGGTATTTCACACATATAACTGTAAAAAAAAATAATAGAAGAGTTGTTTACCTTGTCCTCAGAGCTGCCTTTTCTTGCTGATCTTGTTTTCTGATTGTGTTACATTGTCTTGCACTTTGCCTTGCTGTTCCTCTTAATCGAGATTCCAAAATATCTAACACAGTGTAGTCAATCACTGGAAGAAAATCACATTGACAAAAATTAGGTTAACATAATTATTGCAACTTTTTTAAGGTTAGAACTTGTATAAGACACCCCCGGTAATGAAGAAGACAAGAAAACTTTCTTGTTTAGCAACTTATTCATATTTTAAAGACAGTCTATTTATTAAGGCATGCAGCATTCTAAACTGGATATGTGAAAGGGGTTAGGGTTAGATAATGATATTTGTAACTCAATCTCTCTTTCCAGGGTTTGTACAGATTTTTGGATCCAAAATTCAAGATTTTTTCCAGACTTTTTCCAAAACAATAATTTCTTTTTCCAGACTCAAGGTCATCAAATAGGTGAGCAATAGAGACCTTAAAAAAAGCAGGAACAAATCTCTATCAACGATGCGCTGTTAACGTACTGGCGAGATTGAATACGATTGATAAAGAGGAAAACAATTTCACTTGTAATTGAAAAGCACTTATTGTAGCTTTCAAAAACACTTTGTACCTTTTTTTCCCAGACTGTATCTCTATTTTCCAGACTTTACCCAGGTCTGGAAAATTGCTGGGCAAATTTCAAGACTTTTTCAAGAATTCAAGACTCTGTATGAATTCTGTCTCCTTTAAAATAAGTCTGAAAAAGTATATTATTAACAGCTATAAGTCTAGTAGATTTAAATAGTTTCATTATCATAGAAGTTTACCTGTCCTTCAATAACAATAAATTATTTGTCGTTTGTAATATATCATGTTTGCCATAATTTTAGTATTTATTAATTTACAGACTGATTGTTCTTGATACTCATTTACTGTACCTTCATCTGTTCTTTTTTGGAATTAATTGTTATACACCACCTGTAGCTGTGCATGTGTAGCCATCATGAGTTGTAATTGAGGAAGCCTTATGTTATAAGCCCTGTGGTTTCTATTTAAGGCTTCCTCACCACTTCTGTTTTGTAGTGTATTTTTTAAACTTTCTTTCTTTGTATATTTTGTGTGGCAAAATAAATAAATAAAACAAATAAAGGGTACCATTTATCAATATAAGGTATACAGAAGGGGTACCTTTGCTGTCCAAAATGGTATATGATTATATGTAAAAGAGAATGGGTTGGACCATGGGACAGAGCTCCCCCCCCCCTCCCTCCTGTATAAAATATTTTGTTCAGTACTTCTCCCACCACCCCCCCAAGGGAAAATCAGCTTGCCCAAAGGGTAAGATATTATTAGTTAAGTTTTTGAGCTGAGATCTGTGAGGAGTTTACACTTCTACATGTAGCCCCCTATGACACATTTTGGTAATGCAGTTCCTTGAGGCAAGAGCTCTTGTTTTTCTACCATGAACATGCAGCAGGCATATTTTGCAAAATGCCAAACAACTCCCAAACCCCAAACAACTCTCAAATTTAGTGATCTGGGTTACGAAACTGAGTGACTCCCCGTACGAAACTTGCAGCGCTGTACAGCGCCACAAAATCGCTGCAAAATAGCTGTACAGCTAAATTACAGCTGCTCAGCAGCCTTTTAGAAGCCAAACAGCAGCTTCATTCAAGTTGCAGCGGGATGCAAAAGCGCTGTGCAGCCTTTGAAGGCTCTTTGAAGCTCTCGGCAGCGGTTTTGCAGCACAGTTGCCGACTTTCAAACGCTGCGAAGTAGCTGCAGTAACGCTACAATTCAGCTGCGGTCGATCTGACTTTCTTGAGCGCCAATAACATGAATCGCCAGATAAAGCCTTGGCACAGATTACGGCTTTTATAACGCGAAAACTTTGACTGTACCTCTAAGAAATGTGAGTAAGCTTGTGCACAAAGAAGATCACTTATTGAATAAACCTCCAAATCCTATGCTTTCGGAATAAAGATTTCAATAAATTTCATTCCGTGACCGGCGAGTGTGGGAATGTTATCGCTAATTCCCTGGAGACATTCTAGGCCGTAATCTAATTGGTCGGTCCTTTTGCATGAGATCCCATTACATCTCTAGACAAACACAGAACATTTGCGACCGTTGAATGAAAGGCGCAAACATTCTAAGTTTTTTTGTATGTAGTTCTGTTTCGAGATGGAAGTTCTGTTGAAGTTTTTGGATAGAACAGCTCAAACGTATTTGCAAACAACACACTGAACAGTGACTTCTACGCTAAGTATTGATGAATCGAACCAGCGCAAGCAACACAGATACAAGAATCTCAGATGGGGTTCGCACTTACAAGATTCTTATACGCTCGTGGTAATGTTCGTTCCTTAGTCCATTGTAAAATTTAACGACGACCAAAGTAAAATTGGGTTGATTTCTTTCATGAAAAAAGTGTAGAAGATCATGGATCATGGACGAAACGTCAAGGTGAGCAATGTCCAGCTTAGCCCGTTGCAACGAATCAAAATATCATTTCCCTAATGGCCGTGCATGTAAACTTTATGTAGAACAATCGATGTTATTCTCTTTATTTTTAAAAAAGATAATTTTCAATGTCTGCATGTTAATGGATGTTCTTACATTCAGATGAGTGACCGTGATTGCTAAATATTTACAAAGCAAGACTGTTGCAGATTTGTTCTATGTCACGTGCTTTTGTAATGTGTACGCGTGGATACTAATAAAGTATAAGTTGCATTTTGACTTTCTAGTGGTTTTTACTCTGCTACTAAGCCGGTTTAGGCAAATGCCATAATTCTTTGAATTTTTGTACACATTTGCAGCTATTTGGCAGCGCTGACAGCATTTTTGTGTGTCCTTTCCACCGCTGCTAAACCGCTGCTTATCTCTTTCAAACGGCTTCATAGCGCTGCCCCGAACAGCCAAAATTTGCGACTGCTGCAGCCAGCCTCTTTGCAGCTATTCTGCAGCGCTTCTTGAAGCCATTCTGCAGCGCTGCAACAACGCTGCGCGTTTCGTACGGGTCAAGTTCCAGGTTAGTTCACCCACTATACTACAGCTGCTGTAGGTCCTTCAAACTGATTCACATTTTTTGTTTCCTAACCCTAATTACTAAACTTTGGAGTCATTTGGCATTAAGCAGCCCTTCAGTACTCTGAAAATACCCCTGTGATCAATATATGTGCATTAAAAAGTGTCCATAAGCAAACAAATGGCTAACACTTTTTAAGCATTTCTTTCCATATTTTCTACAAACGAACCTGCAATCTAGGGAAAGCTCTGGTAAGCAGACAATGACACCATCCATGACAGCCATAAGCTTAAAACCAACACCAAAATTACTTGCTTATAAGACCATCGTTTTCTGCGAAATAGTCTTAAATTTTCGCTAAAGCTTAACTTAAGCTACGATATAACCTGCGATCAGGCGTTTTTTTGTTATAAAAGGGAAGAACGTCTGCCTGATCGCAGGTTAGCAACAATGTAATCAACCTTACCTCACAAGACCCGTGCCAGATTTTTCACGACTTATGCCAGACCACGTTCAAGAATTTTTAGATCATGAATAGAGCCAAGTGTTGACGAGTAAGTAAAAGAACTGCTGAAGCTCAAATCCGAGTTCCAGAAGTGTAATTATGTTACTTTAGATCCAATTTACTACACAACTGTCTGCTCAATAATCCGTCGCCATAAGTCGCCATATTGGTTTCGTTTAGAACCCAGTCTCTCGATCGGCGCGTGCGTCTCGCGCGCGGGCTTTAGTTTCGCGTTTCTCGAGTACTGGAAAAAGCGCGCACAATGGTGTCGAGGAAATAAACATTTTCATGCCAAGAGCCATAATGTCCCGGCTCTTGTCATGCTTATTACTTGTTCGCGACGTAATTGACCAATCAGATCAATAACCAGAGCCTGATAATACCATGAACTGCCGTGATACAACTCACTTTGACTCTGAAGATGACTACCGCACAGGTTGTCGAAACGTCAGTCACTGTCAACAACAACAGTCCTATTCAGGACTACGTTCACCCGGACGATCAAACTCAATCTACTTTTGAAATGACTCCTGGGTTCAAACCTTTCACAATATACACTTTAGCGGATATTTTACAACACAAGAGAGCTGCAATACTTTTATGGTGAATCCCTTAATTTCCATTGCTACGTTTGATTGTTTTTTAAAGTTGTTGTTGTGGTAAACTTTTTCATACAATTAAAAGTGTAGAAGGGGACTTCCACAGAATTAAGATTAAGTAAAGAGAGGTGACACAACCAGAGTTGCAGTTGAAAACGGTTTAATCTTGCTGACGCGTAGTTACAAGCTCTCCTTAGCTATCTCAGATCTCAAGAGGTAAAGAAGCTACTCACAAGAGATTCTATTTGTATTGGACAATTAAGTTAATTGATTTTTTCAGTTTTACATGGCATTCATATGCAAGGACAAGGTGTTAGTAAGTGTCAGAGTTTAGAAAACAAAAGGAACTGAAACTGAGTTGATCCCAGCTTCGCGTGGAAGAAATTTGCAAAACTAGAAATATCTCCATACCCAAATTCCTTTACAGAGAACCAAAACGATAGTTTGAAAGTAAAGAAATTTTCCTAAGATTTTGTCGAAAGAAATTCTAGTTTGAGGTCAGAAAAGTAAGGGAAATTTGGCTGAAACTGGTTCAACAGAGAACAAAGAACTCAAAAGGTGTTAGGACGCGTGGCCTTGAGCTAGATTTAACGAGGTAGGCAAGACTGATTATTATTCATGTTTGGAAGCAAAAGTGAGAACTGATCTCGTCTTAGAACAAACGAACTTCGTCAAAGAAATTGCCCGTTCTTCCATCCACAGCTGAAAACACCTACAAAAAGAAATAACTATTTCTATCTAGTGAATTTGTTTTATGTTACCGAAATAAACTCGAAGAGGTGTTTCTTAAAACTAATTGAAACTTTACAGTAAAGATCAGCTTTAAAATTATACTTACGTTAAAGTTAAGAGTTAAACCGTACAACTTGCCTTTTTTTGAATTATTTGAAACCCAAACACCAATATAGAATAAACTGAATATATATTAATGATTACGAAGAGAAGCGCATGCAATAAAGCAGACTACTAAGCAAAAATGTACGCTAACAAAAGGATTAAAAAGGGTGGCGAGGATAGAACGTCACCCTTGTGATTTCTCTTGAAAACCAAGTGTGAGCCGAAAAAAACTTTTATAAATGGCAAGATGACTATTTATTCTAGCCAGCTAGCATATTGGGCCAGACATTAACTCAAGCGCACTTTGTGTTTTGCGAGAACTAATTTTTGCGATTAGGACAGATTGGTTTTTCTCGCTAGGAAGTAATTTTTGCGATTTTCAGAAAGTACCCAGTACCCAGCATTGATAATATTTTCGTTTTTATTGAGTACGTGCAATAGAAATACATATTTTCAAACAATAAACCAGTATTTCATTGTACACCGTTTTGTTTGTGAATGAAACAGACAAGTTGTGATTGAACAGACACAATTTCTTAGTACTGTAGTTTTGTGTAGCGAATTTAAGTCAGAGGACATTTACTCTGGAGTAAATTTTTTGAGGAAAAATATGATGTTTGCGCTAATTTTTTTTTTGTGGAAACTAATTTTTGGGGATCGTTGAAAAAATCGCAAAAGTTAGAGCCCGTAAAACTTTCTTGCCACAAGGTAAGTCATAGCACGACAGTTGGTTTGGGCTTACATGTAGCGAATTATTTTCCCAAATGATGCCATTATCAAATTGCTATAAGGTAAAGAAATAACCTTACGGCTTATTTGTTTTGCGGTCACTTCTCTGATCTGATAACGTGATTACTAAACTCTTCACATAATTCTTATGTTAATCTTGCATTATATTCAAGACCAAGCTTCTTACACCCCGCTGTTAGCTCGTTAGCTTTATATTTAGTTTTGAGTTTGTAATTTGGTTCGGGGAGAGAAATGACTCCTATCGTATTGGGTTTTTAAGAGCGAATAAAGTTACTTTCGTTTTAACGTTTGGGAAAATACCGCAGAGCTAATTCGAAACATCCGAACTCTACTACATGGATTGTTCACCGAAATCACTACATAAAATATAAATAAAATAAAAGTACAGACGATCTGTACTTTTAACAGAAGAAAAACAAAGAGAGCTGTAAATTCTGTAAATGATTCCAAAAAAAAAAAAAACAGCTTCTATTCTTACAAGTCCTTTGTCTTTTTTCATCCTACAGAACTGCTCAAAATGAACACCAAGAAAACTCAAGGATCCGTATCTGAAATGAGTTTATGGCAAGCTTGTAAGTGATCAAAATTGATGTGACCCCAGACACCTGAGGAATTGTCAACCAAACGCAACTGGGCATGTTTACCAGCGTAATCTGTTACATTCCAGCTTTCCTCTTTCATAGCTTCATCACACGCCTTTGTCGTCTTATTGCGAACCACTTCCCCACCAATGATAAGCTCGGCACGAATGTTTGGAAAACTCTTGTCGCAGCCTGATCCAATCAGGAAGGTAAGCAACTTTCCAGTAATCTGAAAACTGGGTGACGTCATTGAGCCTTGAGGACCATCACCTTGCTGTCCCCCAAACGGTTCAGAGGGACTGGGCCGATTCTCGTAGGTACCAATCCACCAATCCCCTTTGTAGTTGCTTCCATACTCAAACCCCCTTGCTAATGTGTTATTCCCGTATGTTGGCTGATTATTGAATGCAGTGCCATTCAAAGTCCAGTTTGACAAATCATGGTCTTCGAAGTCAAATATTGTGTAACACTCTAGTTTGAGAACAAAAGATATTTAACATCAGAGAGTGAGATGACTGTGACAGTGAGAAAATCAATTTGTTCGTGTTAAAAGAGAAGCCATAGGAAACCTTTTTAATAGTGAAATTGTCATAAGCATAATTATTATAAAGATCGAGAAGAATTAAATCAGAAGAGGAGCCAAACCAGTTTTTACCTCATTAGAAAAATATCAGACTGATCAACATTTTTGCGAGCGATGAGACACTATGTTGCCAGAGGCAGTTGTTAAAGAGTTTTCCTTATCTCTTCTAAAAAACAAACCAGTCCTTTCTAATATGATGTTTTGTTTAAAAGTTTACGATTTACATGATCTAAGATCATAACTGTCAAAGCATCCAATGCCTCAGACTATAGAAGATTCATTGGTGTTCAATGCACAGGTTTTTTTACATACGCTAAAGGAAGAAAACTCTCCATCTAGTGCGCCAGTTATTGTTAACACTTTATTAGCCGTTTTTTTCGCGAACTGTTCGGAACCTCAAACCGGTAAACATTATCATATTTCAGGCTGATCAATCACTGCTGTCTTTTACCCTCGCTTGCAACTGCTTTATCTTGGGAAGTTTGCACTAACAGTGGTATACCTGTGCACTTGTATCCATCTCCATAGTAACCAATATTGCAGGTGCATCTGAAAGATCCTTCAGTGTTCGTACAAGTTGCGTTCTTACCGCATCTCTTTTCTTGACATTCGTCTATATCTAGAATAATGTTGTAATACTGTCAATTAACCACTAAACATCTCACTTGCGTTTATATTCTTTGTAAAGCGGAACACAGTGAATAAGCCGCCCTTTCTTTTAAGTCTTCTCTCCCTCTCTTTCCTAAGGAAATAGATCAATGGTATACTAGCATAATATTTCTGTTAAAAGCTCCCCTTTTCGCCTTCTTGGCCAGAGAAATAATACCTAATAATGATAAAAATCAGACAGCATAAGGAAAATGGATATCTTTATGAGGCTTTTGAAATATGCGAATAAGGTACGTCTGCGAAAAAGGTAACATTGTGGGACGCGGAAGAGGATGTCGACAAAATCTATATCGAGGTAAAAAAAAAACTTCTGACAACGCAGGTGGAAAACCTACATGCGGTTTCTCACTTAAACACAACACATTTAGTGCTTTGAACTACGCCCAAGACTTTGAAACCACAGCAAAGGAATCGCTTAAAAAAACTACGAGTTCGAAGAGGGCTGCACTCACGAAATAAAAGTCGAATTGTCCCGTGTCAAATACTTTCATGCCTTTGTCAGCACTCTCAACTATGTCTCTCCCATTGGTGTAAACAGTGATTGAATTCACCAATTGAATTCCAAAAATAATGGTTCAGTATTGTTATTTAAGACTATATTTTGGCATTGATAATGTTTCTCGTCGTCTGTTGCAAAGCCATTGCAACAGACGACGAGAAACATTACGGATTGCGAGGCTTAAAAATGGATTGAAACTTAGGCCAACAACAAGATACAGGACATACAGCAACCAGATAAGTACAAGACTGATTCCGATCAGGTAGTGAAAGGGCCGAGGAATTCAAACGTGACTTTGAAGTAGCTTATAACAAGACATGCATGACCATGTCGGGAAGATCATGACTGGTGCGTCTGGATCTATGAGGCTGGTGTCATATTGATGGTTATAGATGGTTTTCACAATGACGTCATTAAATGTGTAAAGTCAAAATGACGAGGTTTTACGAATTCTTATTTACACTAGGTTGAAGATAAACAAAAAAATTAATCTTTGCACAAGTTTCCATTCCCATAGCATGTTTCATTTCGAAAATACAGCAATTTGAACTTCCGAGTTTTCACAATGCGTGACACCAAAATAGGACTGCTGTCTCGTTGAAAAAAAGTCTCTCTTCTTGATTTTCAGCAGTATAACCATTATGTTTATGCGCACGTATGCTAGTTCTCGAGTGAAAAGATAGAGCTTTTATAGGAAAAGTGAACTCCAGATGTTTTTTTTCCCACGGCCATATTGGTGCACCAAAACTGTACACCAATATGGCGTCTCCATACAAAGCTCTACAAAGGTGCGTGAAACGTTTTGGGCAAATAACTCAGAAACTGTGGGCCACAAAGCCCCGAGACTTGGAAAAATTATTTATATATTAGTCTTTTATAACATTTCATTTTCTTGGCTTCTTCCGCTGGACGGTTTCCAAGTTATGTTTTTGTTGCGTGACAGTGAAAACGATCTGTACGACTTACATTTTCAGTTACTAATAAATTGTACTAGTGGCAGAGTTCATGTAAATTTATACCTTGATTTTATTAGGGCCTACCCCCAAAAGTGATAGACTTGCTGAAAGATGGAAAATTCGGGTTATGCCGGAATAATATTCGCTGTGGGAAAGTGAAAGTTAACAGCTAACCAAAATTAATAGTTAACTGAGAATTGGCCAAAAAAATAGTAGCTAACTGATATTTGGCCGAAAAAATAGTAGTTAACTGAGAATTGGGTACCCCCATTAGCACCCTCTAAATAGAAAACACTGATTTATTTTAATACAAGAATATAGTTTTTACTCAATGATTCCTTCAACAGTCTGTTGGATATCTCTCGTAGAAAATCATTTTGATGATTACCGTTTTCTTTGATTGCGTGCCACAATAAGGAAAGTGGCTAAGCCAGACGACACACCACTTCATGGAAAAATTGATGGTTTGCTCGTTATGTCCTACCCTACCGACCCACAAAAGGGAAATGTGTTTTCTTTGTATACCTCCTTTATTAATCCCTGGACGAACGTAAATGTCCATACGTATTCTGAAAGGTCATTCGTCTCCACCTTCTAACCCGTGAAGGGCGCTGGGTAGAGAGACGCCCCCTCCCCCCCCCCCCCCCCCCCCCCGCGGGTTAGGGGGTGGAGACGTGTGACAATTTAGACCAGTCCATACGCAGTTTTTCTGGCAATGCAGGCTTATTAGGCGCATACAAAACATTAATGGGGTCGTCTTATTTTCCCACTCTCTTTATTTATTTTCCGACTTTAAACCCATCAGGCCCATACAACAGCGGTGTTAAGTATAGTTTCACCCTTATTAGGTGCGTCTCCGTTGATTACGTATACACTTGTTTTAGCCACTTTCTTGAGGCCCTGTTGGGCTAAATTTCGACACTGAAGCGAAATGGCCTTGAAACAGCGACAGAGGGCAGCAGAAATGGCGACAAACGACGCAAAGGTGGGTTGAAACTGCTACAGCGACAGAGAAAAGCGCAAATACAATCGTGCCAAGTTTGCGCATTGCCACTTTGTTTTCTTTACTACTAACTATTAAACAACTTATACTTCTATTTAGACTCTGTTTCCTCAGACGATCCACCAGGTTTTCGCCGAAAAAGCCATAGGCAAAATAATTATCTATGCATGCAAAGTCTCTCTTTAAAAACGGCCGTCATGTTGGGTTAATCCAGGTGTTAGGTATCCGACTTAGCTTAATTTGAGCGTCACATAAAATTTGTTCAGTTCTAATGTCTTTTCCACATTCGAGGTTAACGGTAAACGCCAAAGTCTCATACGTTACATACCGGTTTTCTTATATTACACGGGATGTAAATTACTCCGTAAGGACTATATCAACTACATTGCCAGACAAAACCAGCCAGCAGATTATAACTCTTTCCTCAGTGCTTCTAAAAAAACATTGCCACATATAAAGTAAAGAAAGTTACGTGATTTCGTTTTCAGCCGGGTACGTCTTTCACTCTTCTTCTATATTGTCTATCGTAGTTAAGGAACAAAAACAGTTTGGACCTACCCATTTCGCATTTTCCTCCTCTCCATTGTGGACTGCATGAACAAGCAAACGCATCTTTCCCTTCGTCGAACAAACAAGAACCTCCGTTAAGACATCCAGCCATTAGGCAGCCCTGAGGAGTTCATATGTTACTTCGGTAAGCTAAGATGATATACATCGTTTTCCATCGACTTTTACAGCTTTTTATACCAGAAAGGCGATGTTTTAGCCACTCTTTCTCGAGCAGGGAAGGGCGACGTACTAGCTACAGATTCTTGCAGGTAGCGACACTGATCCCTCAACATTTTTCACGGCACAACTCAAATCTACTGTTGAACATATAAATTCCACTGATAAATTGCCGTCTCTGTGTCCCTCTTTTTTTAACATTTATAGTTGTTTGCACTCTATACTTCTCTTAACTTTATTTTCAAAACATGTAAGCCTCTTGTAAGGGAAGAAAACATCGCCTTCGATAATGATGTTGCGGAACTGAAAAATTTGGGAAAGGAAAACATGGCTCGCTCCCACCTACGGCTCTCTTACAACACCTCAACTTTACTAGTTACCAAATTTCTATTTTTTAAGTAAGCTTCGCTTGAACAGTTGTTGCCTTAGCCCTGGGTGCAGGAGTCTTTTTAATTCTTCTTGTACACGGAAATTATGCTCGTCTGCACACGCACGCCCTTGTTGTCTAAGCAATGAAAATTTAGAACTTTTCTTACCTTAAGAAACATTGAAAACGTTGTGCCTGGATTATCAGTGAGCTTGGTGTCATCGTCAGTTGCAGAAAACTCATGCTTGTTCAGTTCACAGTTGCCCGAGGACTCTTTGAAGTTAGAAGAGGTACACCAAGAATGTCTCAAACATGCTTGACTGCACGACATTTCATCCGTAGAATCGATTTTCTTGACAACATAGCCATGTAAACGCTTGTTCTCTTGAGTTTTGATGTAGGCAGATCTAGAGTCTTCTTCGGCTGCTAAAACTGTGCCAACAATGAAGCAGAAAATGAGTGAGGAAATCATGTTACAGGAAGTTCCCCGGTAAAATTTGTAGGGTTCATAAATATATGTATAATTTTGTATACAGCAAGTTAATTAACATTTTGAGCTCGATTGACGCGTGTCCTTTCAGTGATTGACTTGTCCTGCCAATGTAGAGGATAGGAAAAATTAATGGCTGGTTGGAGTTTTGGCGAACAATGCTGAAAACACCTAGGCCGGTTGAGGACATCGGAATTCGCAAAATTTGTCTCTTGTTGAATGGTGAATATAAATACTTTGCTGTTGAAAAGAAGTGCAGCTTTTCTCTACCGTAGCACTGCGACGCTGAACAGGACATTCTGATAAAAGGCTTTCATAATCGTCGCATATCAAAAAGTTCAAAAATTGCGAAATGTTAATTACCCAACGGTTATTACAAACACGCATTTTAAATTAAGTTACCAGCCAGCGTAAAAGAAGCGTAGGAAAGAGGATGCTTAATGTCTAGCCCTCATTTACTATATAGTTAAAATTTAATGATTTAATTAAATTTCGTTTAATAACTTTCAGTCCAAAAAAAATGTAGTTCTGAATATCAATTAACAAGCGACATCTGAACATCTCACATATTAAACAAACTGGTAGCCATGCAGAAACTGGTGGCGTTATTGTGACAGCAATTAGCGCAAGGAGGAGAAAAAGAAATGTTTTAAAATTCATCATAGTTTTAATTTGGCAGACCGCTGGTTGAAAGGAACTTCTCAAACAAGGCGAGCAAAAGCGACAATAGCGAAATAATTTGCAGAGGCTGCCTTTTTAAATTCAGAACTGGAAGGGTTTAACATATCACTAACGGGTGCAAAACAATCTATATGTTAAAATGCTCACCAGAGTGATGTTCCCGCCTTGGAATGATTACAATTAATAGGATAGCACGATTTGAGAATATAAGAGTTCATTTAACTGGGAAAATGTTTCCTTAAGGAAAAACAGTACAAAAATTCAACGGCCCCAAGCCATATTAAGCAAAACGCAGTTAGTCGAAACCTGAGATCAGGTGGCAATTTGAACAGGTCTGATGCATTCTCTCTCACCTGGTTGTGAAATTGGGCCTGAAATAACCTGCTTTTAAACTGCCCACATTATGCAGACATATTTTTGAGCATAATATTAACAAGCCAAAACAATTGAGAATCATACTGGAATGATACTACAACATTTTTCACTCTTTGTGTGTTAAAAAACTTTGCCAAAACGTTAGGATTTCCATATGAGCCACCAGCACGACTTGCACCACATTTTAAGATCACACCTAGCTACAAATTGGCAAAAAGATTGCTGATATCATGGCTGCCAGCAGTTCTAGTTCTACTACAGTGTGAGCTGCCTCTTCAGACGAGTCATTCCAACAATCAATCAGGACAATCGTGCAAAAGGACAGTTTTCTTGATGCTATTTTTAAAGCATAATGGTGGCATTTGTTGAGCATAAAGAATTAGAATAATAGTGAGAAACATTGAACATAATGTGAAAAATGCGGAAACTGAACCCTACCTGTTGTTGCCAATTGTGGCTGCAGAAGTTGATTGGCTTTTAAAACAATCAGAAACGGTCTGATTGGCTGCTGAAATCACTCGCAGTTGAAAGCGCTTTTTTTTTCGACTGATGATCTGACATAACTTAAGGAGAACTTTGGTTTACTCTTTTGGCTAGTTTTGCTGTTTGTATTAGAAAAATATCTCCGTGCCTTTATAATTGAGAAATTCATATGACTTTCCATGTCGATCTATTTTAGATTTCTTGAAATTCACTGAATGATTTTAGATCGTTGCGCAGTTGAATCTCTCTCAAGGTTAATTTAGAACAAGTTGCCTTTTAAATTACCAACCCAACAGTGCAAAAGTTGCAATACCGTCCATATTTCAATAGTTTTTTTAAAAAAAACTGGTTTTACTAGAAAGTGCAGCCGGGAATTATTTGTTTTAATGAGATACTGACAAGCTGAGCCTCAGACTCACACACTGCAGCTGTTGAAGTATCATAGAGAGACTTCGCATCGCTCTTCAAGTATGTTTTGTAATTCAAGACCGTAAGCATCAAACGCCAGCGAAAAGTTAGCGCTGCTTTTCTCAGAAAAAAAAGTCATTGTTTGCCTTCGATTTTTTTTCGATCAAAAAGTGAAACGCTAAAAGATTTTTAAAATACATTTAAAAAACATTTAAAAAAGTGAACGACGTTTCGGCGCTACGTTACGCCATTATCAAGTTGAAAAGTGAAAAAGTATAAGGTGTGAAACGAATATATAAAATTTGAAACAATACATAAAATATTTGCGGGTCCAATGGGTATAATTCCTAAGGTAAGAAACACAATAAGAGAAAAAAAATGTACGAAAGTGTCACGTAAATAGTTTGGCTTGAATGGAGTCAGCTTGCGTGTTAAGAGAAGGCTTGATGTCCTTTATGTATAACATCTCGTAGACTAAGCAATCAAACTTGCTGTTACATTTCCTCAGAACTTTGAAAAGATGGTCAGTCTTTGTTCTGTTGTTGCTATGCTGTGTTTCAAGGTGTTTCCCGATGGCTGAATAACGGTGTTCACTTATGCGTTGATGTAAGTGTCGGGCAGTGTACCCGACATAATTTGCACCGCACAAATCACGTTGAAATAAGTATACAACGCATTGAGTGTTGACGATGGGGGGCTTGTTTTCCTTGACACTCAGGGTTCAGGGGCGGATCCAGGATTTTTTTAGGAGGGGGTGCACTCGTCTCTTGCTCTAATTCAACACCAATAAACCACATAGTTTTTTTTTTTGGCAGAATACCAGTTGTATTAGAAAACCGCAGGTCATCTCAGGGGTGGGGGGGGGGGGTGCGCACCCCCTGCACCCTCCCCCTAGATCCGCCCCTGGGGTTTGTGACAGTTTTCAGTTTTCTGCTGGTAAAGACGCGTTTCACGTTAACATCGATCTTGGCTCGCAAAGAATAGATATCTTTGCGTACGCGATCAGCTGTTCGCTGATCTTTAAAGGGCATGCAATACTATGTAAACAGATGGGTCTACTGAAGGCACGGTGTGTATTTTTTATCCGGTCCGTGGCTGAACTTATTTATAGTGGAATCGACCAATGTTTTCGGATAGCGCAGCTTTGAAAACATGGTGCATAACTTGTTGCATTCTTTTGCAAAACCTTCATTGGTGGAAGATAGACGGTACACACGGTGAACCATCGTATCTGCTGTCGACGTGGCTTTGGAAATGGAGTAGCAGTCCTGAGTCGGTTGGTTTTCTGTAGACTTCTGTTGTTAGAGTGCCTCTACTTATTGTCAAAACTGTACCGAGGAACGGAATAGAGCCGTCATGTTCAAGTTCATAATAACTTCTGGTTTTTCCTTTGAAGTTATGTTTTTTCGCAGCTTTGACTGTTTGCCACTCGAGTTAATTCTCGACAATATATACTTTAGCGAATATTTTACAACACAACAGAGCTGCAATACCTGTATGGTGAGTCCCTTAATTTCCTGAATGAAACAGACAAGTTGTGATTGAACAGACACAATTTCTAAGTACTGTATTTTTGTGAAGCGAATTTAAGTTAGACGATATTTACTATGGAGTAAATTTTGGGGGGAAAAGTGTTCGCGCTCATTTTTTTTTGCGGAAACTAATTTTTGGGGATCGTTGAAAAAATCGCAAAATCGCAAAAATTAGAGCCCGTAAAACTTTCTTGCCACACGGTAAATCATGGCACGACAGTTGGTTTGGGCTTATTTTCCCAATGATGCCATATCAAACTGGGTATAAGGTAAAAAAAAAATCTTATGGCTTAGTTGTTTTGTGGTCACTTCTCTGATGACGTCACGTAGCTAGAATAAACTACAACGCATTTTTTTGTCTTTTTACATTAAGACAATCACCAGTCCCTGGTAAGTCGCCATAAAAGTAAGCTGGCAAAGGATACTCAAATACTAAAAAAGAAAAGGTTATCTGGAGCTGCGATTAATACTTCTTCAGATAGATATGTACACCTTACACAACTTTGGTCTCTTTAAAATTAAATGCCGATTAAACTCTGCAAAATTTATCAGGGGCACCCAACGACTGCTTCCTATAAAATATCTGTTCGGAGAAGCAAATATTGCCTAGAATTTTCTATCACTTGAGGATGGCTAAAAATTTCTAGATAAGTATTCCATTCATGTACAATTTTTGAAGCTTATCTAATAAATCCCCTACGATTTTCTGAAGATTAATTTTTCAAAAAAAAAGGAAACCTAAAATTTTCGGATTAATAAATTTGATGGAGAGAGGAATCAGAAAATGTCTCACTTTCGTAATACGTCAAATTGCATCTAAAATTTTCGGGAAAAAAAATACTCAAGCCCTTAAAATTTCGAAAAGACTCAAGTTCCCCTAGGTTGACCGAACAGATAGAAATTTTATAGCGCTACTTAAAGTGTATTTCTACAGCTCTAAAAGTACTTTGGATAGCCTAAAAAGTGTTTGCAGTGTATTAAAGAGGAAACTGTCGTTGGGTGCATGACCCCGGTTCCTGCTGTATGTATACGTTTTGCTACCTTTTACGGCTTATAGTCAAACAATAAAGATAAAGCAAGGCTCTGAAATGCTCTCTGCAACTTTAAAAGCCCCAATTTTTAAAGGGATCATTTCTAAACTCTTCACATAATTCTTATCTTAATCTTCCACTAGCTTTAAGAACAAGCTTCTTACACCCCGCTGTTAGCTCATTACCTTTATATTTAGTTTTGAGTTTGTGAGAGCAAATAAAGTTACTTTCCAATTAACGTTTGGGAAAATACCACAGAGAAACCAACGTTTTGCCCTAAGTGAGAAGTAAGTGTGAATGTTGGCTTAACTTTCCCAGAAAATACAGCCTCAGGTTAGAAGCATGGGTTCACTTTGATTTGGGAAAGTCTTTTTGATCGATTAATAAAGTAGCCTGTGAGTTAAAACATATTTCTTTTTGTGAATTGGTGTTTTAAACGATTTCTTGCCTGCAATTAAATGCGCTGAGAAGATTGTAATATCAACCACGTACATCGACAAAGGGATAAATATAAAGATTATACTATTATTCTTTTTAATATGGTTCTTGATTTTTCATGAAATTTTATACTCACGAAATTACGTGAGAGAACAAAATGTAAGCTGCTAATATTTTTTTATTATTTTGCTTCTCGAGGAGGGCTTAAGGGTTTCCAATGATGCCGTTTTGCTCGATTTTAGTGTAGTTTTGCGGGAATTTTTATTTTTAAGTTGCGGTATTGCAGTTTTACAAAACCAAGCAGTTTGCGGTATTTGGAATTTTCGGGGAACGTTGAAAAGGTTTTCAGTTGTTTATGTTATTCTGTGCGGTGTTTAAACGTATTTCTGTGGTTTTGCGGTATTCATACCCCCCTTACATTGTACACCTCCCTCCTTCTCTCTGGCATTTTATCAGGGGTGCATTAAATCAAGTAAATATGGTATTTCACACATATAACTGTAAAAAAAAAATAATAGAAGAGTTGTTTACCTTGTCCTCAGAGCTGCCTTTTCTTGCTGATCTTGTTTTCTGATTGTGTTACATTGTCTTGCACTTTGCCTTGCTGTTCCTCTTAATCGAGATTCCAAAATATCTAACACAGTGTAGTCAATCACTGGAAGAAAATCACATTGACAAAAATTAGGTTAACATAATTATTGCAACTTTTTTAAGGTTAGAACTTGTATAAGACACTCCCGGTAATGAAGAAGACAAGAAAACTTTCTTGTTTAGCAACTTATTCATATTTTAAAGACAGTCTATTTATTAAGGCATGCAGCATTCTAAACTGGATATGTGAAAGGGGTTAGGGTTAGATAATGACATTTGTAACTCAATCTCTCTTTCCAGGGTTTGTACAGATTTTTGGATCCAAAATTCAAGATTTTTTCCAGACTTTTTCCAAAACAATAATTTCTTTTTCCAGACTCAAGGTCATCAAATAGGTGAGCAATAGAGACCTTAAAAAAAGCAGGAACAAATCTCTATCAACGATGCGCTGTTAACGTACTGGCGAGATTGAATACGATTGATAAAGAGGAAAACAATTTCACTTGTAATTGAAAAGCACTTATTGTAGCTTTCAAAAACACTTTGTACCTTTTTTTCCCAGACTGTATCTCTATTTTCCAGACTTTACCCAGGTCTGGAAAATTGCTGGGCAAATTTCAAGACTTTTTCAAGAATTCAAGACTCTGTATGAATTCTGTCTCCTTTAAAATGAGTCTGAAAAAGTATATTATTAACAGCTATAAGTCTAGTAGATTTAAATAGTTTCATTATCATAGAAGTTTACCTGTCCTTCAATAACAATAAATTATTTGTCGTTTGTAATATATCATGTTTGCCATAATTTTAGTATTTATTAATTTACAGACTGATTGTTCTTGATACTCATTTACTGTACCTTCATCTGTTCTTTTTTGGAATTAATTGTTATACACCACCTGTAGCTGTGCATGTGTAGCCATCATGAGTTGTAATTGAGGAAGCCTTATGTTATAAGCCCTGTGGTTTCTATTTAAGGCTTCCTCACCACTTCTGTTTTGTAGTGTATTTTTTAAACTTTCTTTCTTTGTATATTTTGTGTGGCAAAATATATAAATAAAACAAATAAAGGGTACCATTTATCAATATAAGGTATACAGAAGGGGTACCTTTGCTGTCCAAAATGGTATATGATTATATGTAAAAGAGAATGGGTTGGACCATGGGACAGAGCTCCCCCCCCCCCCCTCCCTCCTGTATAAAATATTTTGTTCAGTACTTCTCCCACCACCCCCCCAAGGGAAAATCAGCTTGCCCAAAGAGTAAGATATTATTAGTTAAGTTTTTGAGCTGAGATCTGTGAGGAGTTTACACTTCTACATGTAGCCCACTATGACACATTTTGGTAATGCAGTTCCTTGAGGCAAGAGCTCTTGTTTTTCTACCATGAACATGCAGCAGGCATATTTTGCAAAATGCCAAACAACTCCCAAACCCCAAACAACTCTCAAATTTAGTGATCTGGGTTACGAAACTGAGTGACTCCCCGTACGAAACTTGCAGCGCTGTACAGCGCCACAAAATCGCTGCAAAATAGCTGTACAGCTAAATTACAGCTGCTCAGCAGCCTTTTAGAAGCCAAACCGCAGCTTCATTCAAGTTGCAGCGGGATGCAAAAGCGCTGTGCAGCCTTTGAAGGCTCTTTGAAGCTCTCGGCAGCGGTTTTGCAGCACAGTTGCCGACTTTCAAACGCTGCGAAGTAGCTGCAGTAACGCTACAATTCAGCTGCGGTCGATCTGACTTTCTTGAGTGCCAATAACATGAATCGCCAGATAAAGCCTTGGCACAGATTACGGCTTTTATAACGCGAAAACTTTGACTGTACCTCTAAGAAATGTGAGTAAGCTTGTGCACAAAGAAGATCACTTACTGAATAAACCTCCAAATCCTATGCTTTCGGAATAAAGATTTCAATAAATTTCATTCCGTGACCGGCGAGTGTGGGAATGTTATCGCTAATTCCCTGGAGACATTCTAGGCCGTAATCTAATTGGTCGGTCCTTTTGCATGAGATCCCATTACATCTCTGGACAAACACAGAACATTTGCGACCGTTGAATGAAAGGCGCAAACATTCTAAGTTTTTTTGCATGTAGTTCTGTTTCGAGATGGAAGTTCTGTTGAAGTTTTTGGATGGAACAGCTCAAACGTATTTGCAAACAACGCACTGAACAGTGACTTCTACGCTAAGTATCGACGAATCGAACCAGAGCAAGCAACACAGATACAAGAATCTCAGATGGGGTTCGCACTTACAAGATTCTTATACGCTCGTGGTAATGTTCGTTCCTTAGTCCATTGTAAAATTTAACGACGACCAAAGTAAAATTGGGTTGATTTCTTTCATGAAAAAAGTGTAGAAGATCGTGGATCATGGACGAAACGTCAAGGTGAGCAATGTCCAGCTTAGCCCGTTGCAAGGAATCAAAATATCATTTGCCTAATGGCCGTGCATGCAAACTTTATGTAGAACAACCGATGTTATTCTCTTTATTTTTAAAAAAGATAATTTTCAATGTCTGCATGTTAATGGATGTTCTTACATTCAGATGAGTGACCGTGATTGCTAAATATTTACAAAGCGAGACTGTTGCAGATTTGTTCTATGTCACGTGCTTTTGTAACGTGTACGCGTGGATACTAATAAAGTATAAGTTGCATTTTGACTTTCTAGTGGTTTTTACTCTGCTACTAAGCCGGTTTAGGCAAATGCCATAATTCTTTGAATTTTTGTACACATTTGCAGCTATTTGGCAGCGCTGACAGCATTTTTGTGTGTCCTTTCCACCGCTGCTAAACCGCTGCTTATCTCTTTCAAACGGCTTCATAGCACTGCCCCGAACAGCCAAAATTTGCGACTGCTGCAGCCAGCCTCTTTGCAGCTATTCTGCAGCGCTTCTTGAAGCCATTCTGCAGCGCTGCAACAGCGCTGCGCGTTTCGTACGGGTCAAGTTCCAGGTTAGTTCACCCACTATACTACAGCTGCTGTAGGTCCTTCAAACTGATTCACATTTTTTGTTTCCTAACCCT
Source organism: Porites cylindrica (assembly GCA_964035525.1). Lineage (NCBI taxonomy): Eukaryota > Metazoa > Cnidaria > Anthozoa > Scleractinia > Poritidae > Porites > Porites cylindrica. Next base: position 527,173 of record OZ037781.1, read on the forward strand.
AATTACTAAACTTTGGAGTCATTTGGCATTAAGCAGCCCTTCAGTACTCTGAAAATACCCCTGTGATCAATATATGTGCATTAAAAAGTGTCCATAAGCAAACAAATGGCTAACACTTTTTAAGCATTTCTTTCCATATTTTCTACAAACGAACCTGCAATCTAGGGAAAACTCTGGTAAGCAGACAATGACACCATCCATGACAGCCATAAGCTTAAAACCAACACCAAAATTACTTGCTTATAAGACCATCGTTTTCTGCGAAATAGTCTTAAATTTTCGCTAAAGCTTAACTTAAGCTACGATATAACCTGCGATCAGGCGTTTT
>OZ037781.1:532500-687500 GCA_964035525.1 Porites cylindrica
ATATGGAAAAATAATCCTACTCCACAAGCGGCCTATCACATTTTAGTAAAATCCAGCTAGTGGTCTATTATCAATGCTGCGTTCTGATTGGTTGATCTACTACTAGGCTATACGTTATAGCCCCCTAGTAGCGAAAAGCGCGGGCTTTTTGGCGGCAAAAAAAGATTAAAGTCTAGCTTTAACTAGCCAAATTTTTTTTATTCTTGATATTTTTGACCAACTAGTTAAATTTTACTAAAACTATTATTTCTCTCGGCCTCATGGTCTCTGAGTCAATAGCCCATGAGGCCTTCCGCCTCATGGGCTATTGACTCAGAGCCTATTCGGGCTCGAGGAATGATTGTTAATTATCATGTTGGAACTATTTTAAAGAGCCCCTAAAGATGTAACATACGACTTAATAGAACTCGAAAAACTTTGTTGAATAGAAATGCTTTTATATCAAGTTATTCAGTGCTATCAGCTGAGGGTTTTCACTTCCTTATTTTACCTGTGCAGTTAACGCCGTTTCCAGTGTATCCTGGTTTACATGTACAAATGTAAGAGCCGTTAGTGTTGTTACAGAAAGCATTGGAGTCGCAGTGATGCTTTCCTGTCTTACACTCGTTTATATCTGCAAAATAGCAATACAAGAGCTGTCCTTAAACGAAAATGAAATTGATAGTAGTCAAAATAAAAAATAATCCTACTCCACAAGCGGCCTATCACATTTTATCATGTTGCAACTATTTTAAAGAGCTCCTAAAGATGTAACATACGACTTAATAGAACTCCAAAAACCTTCGTTGAATAGAAATGCTTTTATATCACGTTATTCAGTGCTATCAGCTGAGGGTGTTCACTTCCTTATTTTACCTGTGCAGTTAACGCCGTTTCCAGTGTATCCTGGTTTGCATGTACAAATGTAAGAGCCTTTAGTATTGTTACAGAAAGTATTGGAGTCGCAGTGATGCTTTCCTTTCTCACACTCGTTTATATCTGCAAAATAGTAAATAGAATGCTTTGATTTAATTGGAAGAAGATAATTTTTTACTGAATGATTCCTTCAATCAAATCTTTCGTAGAAAATCATTTTCCTGCATTTTGTTGCTGGATTACCGTTTTCTGTGATTGGTTGCCACAATAAGGGATGTGGCTAAGCCAGACGACACACTCTTTCATGGGAAAACTGATGATTGGTTCGTTATTTCCTTCCCTACCTATCCACAAAAAGCCGGAAATGTGTTTCCTCTGTATACCTCCTTTATTAATCCCTGGATGAACGTAAAGGAATCAGCCGGTTTCCTCCAATTCGAGTTCGCCCCTTAAGCTCTATCGAGCGATCCTTAATATGAAAACGCACAAATAATTACCTATCCTTTTCGCTGCCTTCGAGTTCGAGTTCGTCTCTCCGCGATTTCAAGTTCACACCCCGACTTTTATCATGAAAATGCACGCCGCAAAATTACCGTTCGATAGATCTCAGCCTGCATGAGTGCTCAGTGGCGTGGTTGACGGTCGATTCGTACTTGACTGAAATTTACTCTTTTTTAGGCCAAGAAAAAACACATAATTTTAGGCTAGCAAGAGACTAATTTAAATTAAAGTGACAAGAAATAGGCTTTAACGGCTTATCCATACGCAGTTTTTCTGGTGCAATGCAGGCTTAATAGGCACTTGAAAACATTAATACTATCGTCTTATTTTCACACTCCCTTTTTTCATTTTGAGACCTTTACACCCATCAGGACTATACAAACTGTGCTGTTTTGTATATCCCCACCCTTAGCTGGCTCTCCGTTGATTACACTTGTTTTGACCCGCTTTCTTCAGGCGCTGTTTGGCTAAATTTCGACACTGAAGTGAAATGGCCTTGAAACAGCGACATAGGGCAGCAGAAATGGAGACAAACGACACAAAGATGGGTTGAAACTGAGTGAGCAGCTCGCGATAAACGAAGTCGCACTAGCCTCGATATTGGCCAATTTAATTTGTTGAAGACAAAACAGCAGAGAACAAAAAGGTGATACCACTGTTCGTTCCTGCAAACTCAGCAAACATTTCTAATAATGGTAATAAAAAGGTCATACTTTTCACTAACGTTTTCGTTCGATCAATTTTTTCCTGATCATCATTTTAATTTACCTTGACAGGTTTTACCGTCACCCATAAAACCGTCTTTACAAGAACAAAGGTAGGAGCCAAGCGTGTTATTGCAGTTTGCGTTGACGTCACAGACTGGTGGCGTCTTCAAGCACTCATCTTCATCTGATGATAAAAATCAGACAGCATAAGGAAAATGCATTTCAGTGTTTCTTAATCAAGTATGATCTGCAGAATACAAGGACGAATTTCTTTCGATCTTCTTCTGACAGCATGTATACCACTCCTCCTTTCGTTTTGGAACTAACACAGCTAGAAATACGTATCTCCCAAAACCTAGTGTAACTTGGCCAAGTGTTGCACTCAAGTTTAACCCTGACAGCTTGACAAACTAATAAGGAAAATCAAGGAATTAACTAAGACTCTTTTGAAAAGGGTCGATTTTACAATTTTCAAATCAGTAACATTCAATTGAGAAAGTGTTTGGTGTACAAAGTTTTACACATTTTATACCTTCTCGTTTCATGTAGAATCTTTGATCATCCGTCACAAAATCTTCGGGTTTCTCCTCCTTGGTATGGCTGTTAAGCTCGCACATCTTGCCCGGAATGTAAAAATTGTAACTCGCACACCTGGTGTCTCCTTCACAGGTGTTTTGGCAATCAACAATTCCCCTTACTGCAAACTCTTTGAAGGTGTGACCCTTGAGTGCTTTACCAGAGATCGATCTCTCTGAAGTTTTGCATGGCCCACCAACAGCCTCACTTCCATGCATCTGTGATATAAGACAAATTGTGAACAGTGCCAGGGACATCATACAGAGCTTGAACTGCGGGTTCTGAAACTTTAAAAAATTTTAGAATAAGAATTATGGTGTTTCGATACAGTTTTTTAGAGGCCACACCGATATTTTTCAATCGCCTTAAAAGTGTTTTTTTCCTTGTCCGATCGCTGTAAAATTTTCACCAGTAATTGGCTATGAATTGAAATTTGTGAAAGTGTAGTTTTAAGTAAAATCGATATTACTATGACAACAATAAACAAAAAACTTTGAAACTGATAAAACCCGAATTTTGTGTGATCTAGACCAGCTAATAAAAATTCAACACTGGGAACTTAAAGTTTGGTGTTAAGCAAATAACCTCCGTGAGAAGTAAAAAATTCTGTATGTTTGAATTCGACTAAAACGAAAATGTATTTCAAACCTTAAATTTTCAATAGCCGTGATAGATTATTTAATAAAAACGTTATAAATGACTCAAATTATTCTTAAGTAGCGTCAGAATGCTGCTTAATATCATATTTTGATGCTAGGAAATTTTGGTGTATTTTCGGTCTTGCGATCTTGAAACTAACCCGTTTTCTCATCACCTGTGTAAGTGCAACTTCATTCAAAATTTGTACTTTTAGTGCTTTTTTGTATATCTCTGAAACGACTCGAAAACTTGCCTAGAGTTGAGTCTTTACGAGGCCATTTGCATAATTATCTTCTTTCGTCTCCCAAATTCTGGACTTTATCTATTCATCCGCCAAGAGCTTTATCTTCATGGGGGTAAATTCATTCGCACTTGCGGTTCCTTCAGACAACTAATTAAGTTATATTTTTTTAACAAATTAAAAACAATATCGTATATAAAATTTGTATTTACAATTTACGATTAACTTCAACGGAAAAGAAGCCTAATGTTCCTCACCAAGATTTCCTAATTCTACGGATTCTTTCGAAAAGTTTTTTTTGTAATCATCGAGAACATGCATGAAAGTGAAACACATGTTGACTTAGAAAGGCTAATTTATCACCAAACAATAAAGTCTTCATAATTTATTCATGAAATGTTATCTCAGAGGAACCTTAAGTGCTCCCAGACTCACTACTTCTTTTTTCCAAAAGATTTTGAATTGCAGTCGGCAATGTGAAATTCCAACACACTCATCTCGATGTGATTTGAACTAATGAGCCCTATAAAGGATTATTCATTCCACAAAACAGTTATTGAATAAGGCTGAAGATTTATGCTGATGAAAGCGGATGTATCCACCTCAGCAGGAAGCCTTCAAGACCTGCATGATTCTTATTCTTTCATATGGAAATTTGCCAGACCCACGTAAAGCCACAAATAGGTACTTTAAATGAGAGTCACTACTTATTTTTTCCAAAAGATCATGTTTAAGAGTTTAAGAATGCATTTTCAAATAAAGATTGCCATTTAAAGAAATCTTAACCTTTGTCATTTATCGCGCGACGTTAACTGAGTCAGAAAAACGTTAGATTACCAAATTGATTTGAAAGTATATTTCACCATACAGTTGTATATCCGAAACGGTTACATCTCCTTAGCATGCCTTAGAACACAAAAAAATGTCAAATATATTTAAGGATGCTAATTCGTTCATGAAAAGCTCTCGTGGAAATACAATATCGCAAACAGGGAAAACATTTTGGCGTTATTGCTATACTACATCACATTCTTTACCACTCTACACTTAACCACAAATAAAGGACACCTATCCAGCCTTATTTATTATATTTTACAGCACGGAATTCGTCTTTTTCTTCAATAACGCATGCCTTCCTCTTAATACACATCACAGTCCGGCAGATCTCACACAATACCTTTTCAGTAACTTGGTACTGTTGGTAGCCGGCCATTAGCTACATTAGCTAACTGGGTAGAGCACTTGACTGCAAAGCCGCCGGAGTAATACTGAGAGTCTTAAAATAACTGGGTGAAAGCATTGCCTTTGAATGCAAACGGCCAGTCCTTCTCGTGACTCGGATGAACACCTTAAATGGCCCTCCCGTCTCCAGTATAGGAGACGTGGAATTTATTAGGTATCCTCAATTAGTACTTTCGTGCTAAACATTTACAATCAAATGAAGAGTTGTTTCCTTTCCTTACTCTGTCTCTTCTAATTTTCCTCAATTCGATAGCTTTACCGTTTTATCACCCCCTATAAGCTGATACATTTTCTCCTCAAACTAATATTCGTTACTAGCGGTAAACAAGATTCAAGCTTCAAGAGGTCATGATTTTTTTGCTGAACGTTGCTGAAAGCTAAATATAGAAAGTATTTTTTCAGGAAAAGTTGTTATAATTTGCAATAGGTTACCTTCCAAGTTCATTTTTAATGTCATTTTACTCCAGAAACTCCAGGTGTTTTACTCCGAAGACTTTCAGAAAAAAATATCTGTTGAATATGCTTTTACATATGTTGATTGAGAAATTACCTGAAAATATTGCATTTCTTGATATATGCACTCTAAATCTTTATCTCTTTATAGTTAACTTATTAAAAAACTTTTATTTGCTTTTTCTGGCAGTTTTGGAAATTCACTGGTTATCTATTATGGATGTAGCTACTGCTCGCATTTACCTGCGGCTAGTGCACATTTGTGTAAAATTCCTTCAGAATTTTCAGGTTCCTCTTCTTTCATTCCACTACAAGTGGAGACAGGTATCTGAATATTTGTTCAACTAAATCCTATTCGCATGTCAGCTCTCGAGGGAAGCGAAAAAGTCATTTAAGAAGTGGCTTCCCTAATTCTAAACTTCATCTGGAATCTCTTGGTCAAACATAGAGGAACTCTCCCGTCGTTGAACTCCTAAGAGCCATCTCCAAGTCCAGAAAGAGAAAAGAAAGTTCGTGGTCGTTTGCCTTTACGCCTTCCACAAAAACGCGAAATTAGGCAATTTACTTCGAAGTCCCAGGGATGCATTGACGGCGAAGAAGTGTACAAAAAAGTGAAGTGTGAGTGCAGAGTTGCTTTTCTGGCGTTCTATTTGCCGTTGTCGAAACAGCGAGCGGTGTTTTATCTCAACTAAAAACGCGTTAAGCTCTTATTGGGGAGTTTGTTAAACTTCATGAAAATATGATGTTACATTTCCACTTTATTTTTAACTTATGACTAGAAGTTCAGAGTTATTACTTACCTAAACTCTGTCCAAAGGCAGGAGCCCCATTCGAGAAGGTGTTACGAAAGAAAACGAAGGAAAATTAAAACTTGTGCGGTAATAAGACACCTGTAGTCAATTTATTTTGGAGTCTACAGAGAGGAGAAGTGTGACGTTACGTTACCATGGTAGCAACATTTCAGGATCACAACAATGGAGAGCTTTAGCAACAACGACGGCGACGGCAACGAGAACGGCAAAAAAAACAATCGGTTTATATGAGCAAAACAACGACTTTGCACGTGCATCACGCTTTTTTGTACATTTCTTAGCCGTCGTTGCAAGTCTGCGACTTGAAACTTCCTAATTTCACGCGCCCGCTTTATGGAGTTGGTGAACACAGCACAATAATTTTGTTTTTCTTTTTCTAAACTTAGATACGGTCCTTTGGGATTCAATCCCCGACAATTTTGCCAAGATTTTAAAAATAAAAAGAAATTGAATAAGATCGATTAAGTTTGAAACAGTGCGCGGAATTCACTTTTTAAGAGACGTTTTCGCTTTGTTGTCATCCAGAAATTTTGCTACCATGGCAACGTAACCTAACGACTTCTCCTCTCTTTTAGCCGAAGAAAAAAAGCGGAGTTAGATATTTGTTAACATAATAAGGCTATTTATTATCATTCGACAAATCTTCGGATTTCTTACATTTTATTTACTGAAATTTTAATTTTAAGACTATTCAATAAATGTATGAATACATGCAAGAAGATCATCAAAAGATTTCAAGTTGCGAAGTCTTAAACAATGTGTGCGCTATCCTTTAATAAAAGAAATAAAATATTTTGAGCTGTTGCGGTATGGTTTCTATTAAAGTTTTATGAATCAGAGCAGACAAACTGATATGCAATTGTAAGCTAATGGTTTCCTTTTAAAATACTTTTTCACTGTAAAGCAATGGAAACCGCGGTAAAACGTTTTTAAGCTTTTTTTAAACAGCTTTGTAGTAGTTTGTTTAAGATTGAATCAACGTCAATAGTCCTAAATCGATCGCAGATCATGACTATCTAATAAATATGCATATTTTGCTATTTAGGAACGGTTTGCTTCTACCAATGATCCTGAAAATTGAACTGCAAATGTAACTTAATGATCTTAGCAATACAAGACATTTTAGAAGCTCAAATTTTCGTCAGGTGACTGATAATTGACAATTAACGGTCAAAATATTTACTCTAAAATGGGGAAAGGATAAAGAAAGAGCGAAAAGTTCATAAAGACTCATTTCAGAGGCTATAAAAAAGGGTCTGAAAAATTCGCCTTGTATGTGTGTTTCCGTTACATAGGAATACAAAGGGGTAAACTTTTTTTCTTATATAAACGCTTGTTATTGAAAGTTTTTTTAAATATGCTTTATTGACCACATAAATACAAAGTATAAAACACAAACCAACTAACTAAACAAGCTTATGACAATGACTAAGGTCGAATAAGATACGAAAACAGAGTTAAGTTATTACAACAATTCCTACAAAACACTTAGTAAACAATAACATTACAATCTATTATATCCAACTCTAACTTAAACTAAGTAATCATAACAAGTAACAATTGTCATGCAAAAATGGAAAAAAAATTATCTACCTTAAAAAAAAAAAAAACAAGTTTACTCGGCTGGAAGGATGACCCTAACCCCCTTTTTTTTTTTTTTTACTAAAAGCTGATAAAATCTTATACAATATTTTTTATACTGTTAGCCTGGGTTTCTGGCGGATGTAGTTTTTTTACCAGTTGCAACTACGCCTGTCCCGAATGTGCTCGGAAAATGCCGGAAAGTTGCGCACTGGAGTGCCAAAAAGTTGCTAAGAAAGGTGCACCCTAAATTTCTTGATATTTTTTATATTAAAAGACGTTAAAGTTCCATTTTTCATTCTTCACAATAATTGCTTACAGCGGTCACAAAAACTAGCTTGAAACTTAAGCTTTAAAGGGTTATTCCTAAATAGGGGCGAAATTTAAGGATACTATAGGTGTATCCAGACACCGAGAGACATATAACGATAGAGAAAAATTAACGAACAGAACTATAAATTCTAACTAATTATAAAATTAAATTTAAAAAAACTTGTGTAGTGGCGGATTGGAAATAGGGAACAGAAATTTAGTAGTGGGTCGTACTGTTTTTCATCTTACATACTGACCGCGCAAGTTGAATACTTAACCAACATAACTCAAGGCCCCGTATCTGAAATGAGTTTATGGCAAGCTTGTAAGTGATCAAAATTGATGTGACCAAAGTGGTCTGAGTAATGGTCAACCAAACGCAATTGGGCATGTTTACCAGCGTAATCTGTTACATTCCAGCTTTTCTCTGTCATAGCTTCTTTACACGCCGTCGGTGTCTCCTTGCGAACCACTTCCCCATCAATAATAAGCTCGGCACGAATGTTTGGAACTGTATGACCTATGCAGCCTGCTCCAATCAGGAAGGTAAGCAACTTTCCAGTAATCTGAAAACTGGGTGACGTCAATGAGCCTTGAGGACCATCACCTTGCTGTCCCCCAAACGGTTCAGAGGGACTGGACCGATTCTCGAAGGTACCAATCCACCAATCCCCTTTGTGGTTGCTCCAATACCTGTCCTTCCTTGATAACGTGTTATTCCCGTATGTTGGCTGATTATTGAATGCTGTACCATTCAAAGTCCAGTTTGACAAATCGTGGTCTTCGAAGTCAAATATAGTGTAACATTCTAGGGGAACAATATATTCAGCACGTTATTTTAAAAAATGGCTGTAGCACACGGTGAGATTTCCGTGAGGGTAATAATGAAGTTTTCGCATAAATTTGTGTATCCATGATGCTATTAGAGACCTCGAACCAGTGTTAACTTCACTGGAAAATTATCAAATTTTTAAATTTTTATACGAACGATAAAAAAATAATTAAGGCATGATAATTTTGTATATGCAATCTTGTTTAACCTTTTAATACCTACGATCAATGTCGGAAAATTCAAGCTAAACGTCAGTTTCCCTCTGAATGCAATATATTTGAGTGACTATTAGGCTCCTCTAAACAATACGATGGTATTTAAGGGACTAGTTTGTTTCGCGGAAGAATTAAATAAAATGCTTTTTGTGTCTCACTTGTTGCTTCTTTAACTCTGTTTTAAGTATTTTATGTTTTTACCCGCATTTCAAGCTCACATAGACTCCACGAACGTATATTTTCTTGATGAGTGAAGAATAATTGTGAAAAGGTAATGTAATTTTTTTTAAAAGCCGGCCTTAACAATTCAGCATTATTTAATTGTGTTATAGGGAAAACCTCATAAGGAGGCTTATAAAAGTTTGTGGGAAAAAATTGTAGTAATCAAGGCTTTACGCCTCTTCCACAATCGCCTGATCTGAGGAATGTGAGACTTTATAAAGCCCCTGTGGAGAAAACGGAATAAAACACTGCGATACCTGTGCAGTTGTATCCGTCTCCATAGTAACCAATATTGCAGGTGCATCTGAAAGATCCTTCTGTATTGTTACAAGTTGCGTTCGTTCCACATCTCTTTTCCTGACATTCGTCTATATCTAGAATAATTTTTTAACACCGTGAATCCTTTCAACACCACGCATCTCCAGTACCATTATCCTTTATCAAGGAAGATCACTTCTCCCTTTTTAAGTCCAATATCCCCTCTCTCTTTTCCATTTTAACTAAAGACAAACTACCGTGAAATTCGGGTTATAATAAATAGCAATAAATAAATATTAATTTTGAAGCGCCAAAAATTATTGTCAAGGGCTTTACACCATGCAAATCACACTAGCTGAAATCGGTATGTATTTAACTTTTATTTGAAAAGTTTCTGCATTTGAACAACCGTGAGAGAAAGTTTGTTTAAAAAAAGGGCCAGAATGGGAAAAGGCACAGTCACCAAAGGAATTGCCGACAAAAACCAGGGGCACTCGTCTTCAATATTGCTTGCAAAGAGCTGAAAATTGCACAAATTGTTCAACTTAACCAGCTCTTTCAACTTTTCCATTTAGTTCGTATATACGGCCACGTCTTCAATGAGTTAAGTCGTATGGTAATAAGGAAAAATGTAAACAATGACGTCAGCAAAGATTCGCCTATAGGTGTGCGCTTTAGGGAGGTGCTCCTTGAGAGAGATTTGACTGTCAGGCCAGAGCTTAGAACCAGAATCTTATTCATAAATCAAACAAAAAAAGGAGAGATAGAAGCATTCCCAAGTCTTCAGTGAAATGCTAATCTACTTAAAGTCAGCTAACGACAGAACAAAAATGCTGTGATACCTCTGCAGTTATATCCATCTCCACGGAAACCAGTCTTGCATTTGCATCTGTAAGATCCCTTTGTGTTTGTACAATTTGCGTTCTTGCTAAAGTCGTGACTTTTTTCCTCACATTCGTCAATATCTAGGTGAAGATAGTTATTACAAGAATCATTCAGTTACTTTGCAAAGCAAGCGCCGGAAATATCTGCACGATATCTGGACAGTGGAACTGGCAGCTTAAGTTATGTAAGAGTAAGTTAGCTGTCAGTATCACAATGTCTTCGTTTAGACGAGAACTTGCCAGTCCACCGAAAATTTGACTTAAAAACCCTGATAAATGTAACTCACTAATTAGCGCAAAATAACAACTGAGATCGAGAATTGTAGGCCAAACGGAGGTGAGAGTAAAGGGCAACGTGTTGCAAATCCACTCTAAAGTAAAGGGAATATTCTTTCATCCATGCGCGAGCTTCCGAAAATGCGGAAGCCGGAAAGCAGTTTCATTTTTCCGTCTGGAAGGTCCTGCGCTTGATGCACTTGTGATGGTTTTTTCGACAATGATAGGGCTAATATTACAGTGGATATACTTTTTTTCAAATTAATGTTCTCACTTGCAGTTTCCCCCTTTTAATTAAACGCGGTACAGCTTACGTGGTTTCATGACTACTGCGTTCACTTAGCCCATTTTTCAGACCTACCATCTTGGCATCTTGCACCTGTCCAGCCTCGACACAAGCAGTGATATCCTTTCTTGGTAAATCCTGATTGACAAGTCCCGTTATTTTTACATGGAGAACTCCCACAAGGATTCTGGGGAAAAGATTATGGAAAAGAGAATTGCTTTATGTTTCTGAGCCTTTCTACATCCTTGCGAGAGGTTTCCTCCTCATCATGATTCAAGGAAAATGATAAAAATTTTGGCAGAGACAGCCTCTAAGCGTCGTTTTTAAGGATTAGTCCGTCTTACATACAGTGAGCGCTGTTTTGAGGTGTTAAACAAGTTAAATTGAATTGTTCATGTTACTTACGCAGCAAATGTCGCTTTCTTTTGGGAGGCGCTTCCAGTTTAAAAGGTAATTAAAAATTTTCGATCTTAAAATAATTATAAAGTCAACTTTCTCTAAAACGACTACAGCTGAAACAAAACCGTCTAGGAGAAAAACTCGCGTTTTAGAGAGTAAGTGAAAATGGCTGGCTGACCTAGTGTAGGTGTTCGATTTAGGGAGGGTTCAGAATAAAGATGGTTAGCGCTTACTCCATTGCGATAAATCTGAATTTTCAGTGACATCCAATATGAAGGCCAACATCGCGTCCATCATAAGTGATGTCATATGCCCTCAGCGCGTCAAATTCCATAATATTCACATCATCTCGTGCAATTATCACAAACAGAAACTATCTACTCAATTTTTGAATATTGCAACACAGCCCAGCCCAAAGCCTGAGATCCAGCCATTTTCCTTTGGACGAGGCGTTGGGTTATGGTAGTAATAGACTCGGAGACTGGATAACATTAAAATTTAATGATCTTACGTTTGTTCCTCGGTAAAGTGAAATTTGGTGCCTCCACAAAGTCTTCATCGTGTTCTCCGTGTGTAGAATTGTTCAATTCACAGCTGTATTTTCCATTTCCAACCATTTTGTTTTCAAAATTAAGGCTGACACAATTGTGCTCGTAGTAACACCTCAACTCACACTCATCCAGATCGCGAACTTTTAAAGTTTTTATGGTGTGGTTCATCAGGCGCTTGTCGGCAAAGAAAAGGAAACTTGGGAACGCCAATTCACGACAAGGACCTTAAGAAAAAAAATAGCGAAACTATATTTCTAACACTAGTAATAGAGTTCATTTGGGTTTCCTAATCAAATTTAAATAAGGATTCCGTATATTATTCAGCGGTTGGGCATTCTCTCTGTCTTTGAAACGCGTTTCTCTCTCTTTAAATGAAATTATAGAACACTTTCTTCACTTTAGACTTCCATTACTTTGAAGTCTGCAAATGTGAAAATTATCTCTCAACCGAGTCTGACATATGCCCAGTGTCAGGTTAACTGAGTTTATACACCTTTTAAATGAAGCAGGTGAACGCACGATGTGTATATATTAGGTAATTTTTGTTTTTCCTTTGTTTCAATTCATTACCATACATTACCATTAACAAAAACAATGGAAAAATAAAAATTAACTGAGATAAAAAATTAACTACAACGTATATATATATATATCTAAGGAATTTGTGCCAAAGTTTATAGAGTATAGTTTAGGCAAGTTTATTGCGTTGTACACAAATTTACCTATGAAAGTAGGGAGAAGATTGACTAGATATTAATTTAACTACGTTTTACTGTGTTACTGTTTCTAATTCTTATTGCAAACGATATTAAACGGAAGATAGGCATCAAAAACTTTACAGAATAGCTGGGTAGCAAAAATGCTAACAAATTAGGCATTTCTTGTAAACCTTCAAGTTTTAAAAATGGAACTTTTTCAAAGAAAATTTTTTTAAAAAGATCTACCAGATCGCACTTGAATTGGGCTGTTTGTATGATATTTAAACAGCCAGATCTTTCCGCGTACATCCAATTATGATACATGTAGATTACAAGGTTGTTTTACAACACAAATCAACCTATTTAAAACGTGTTTTTTTTTTTAAGATTTAAGCAAAGTTTCGTTCTAACTGGTATTAATCTGCCATTTAAGTGTTGCTAAATTTGTCCCTTCGATTTTCGCGAAATTATTTGTTTACTAGTAACGCCTACCCTACGAAGCCGAAGATTGATTAGGAACCATTAGGTCGCAAGTAAAACTTACAGAAATAACAATAACGCAGTGAAGAAAACTCAAATGGTATCTCTCTGTTTGGCGTGAAAACTGCCTCCACTGAGAATCTTGTTTTAAGAAAATTTCTAAAGAGCATGAAAGTTATTTAACACTTAAGGCACTTATTTAGGGCACTAACGAAACTTACCGTTATTTAAGCAGGCTGACACTTGTTTCCAAGTAGACAGCGAAAAGTGAATACAAAAAAGTAGCAAATTAGCAAGCATTGTGCATCGTCCTCTTCACGTACAGATTCACGCAGAACATTGAAGAAAACAAGAGTTAAGATTGAGTAGGTTAATTATCACCTGCATAACTGAACAAACATCGAGGTCAATATAGACCCGTTTACAAGAATCAACACATTTTTGAATTCGCATATCTTGTTACCCGGATTCGTGTGAAGGGGACCTTAAGCCCCTCAGGAGATCGGTTTAAAAAAGATGCGCTTTCGGTGAGCGGATTGACTGGTTTCGTGTGAATGGAAGACTGATTCGTGTAAAAGATATACGGATTTAAAACTATCGGGTTTCATGTGAACGTGGCCTTATAAAACTTTCGTCTGTTTTTGGCCAATGAAAATGATGTTCTGAGTTGTCGTTACGTATCACAAGTTACAGCTGCCTTTAGCAGATGTTCAAATTTCGAATTTTGCACCCACCCCTCCCCTAAGACACAATTTTGCCCTAAGTGAGAAATATGTGTTAATGTTGACTTAAGGGAGGGGTAGCTTGTCAGTTACCCAGAAACCTCGATTGATCCGAATTTTCTACAAAAAATTTGCATAACTGGTAAGTGACACTTAACTGAAAAATTAATGAACCTAAGTTTTGACAAACCATGGCCATGATCGAGCAACTACACCCAGGGTACGAGAAATGCTCGATAAAATATCCCCAAGTTTTATCACTTTATACCACACAATTCCTCTTAATTAAAATTCAAACAGGAAATTTTAAGTAGTCAGGTGTCTTGATAATCTGTTGTGTATCATGGTTGAAAATTTGGCGTATACAATGTTTGTTCTCCTTGTCAGGTAAACTATTTTGAGTGATAGACTAAAGAAGGCAATTTGTAGTGAACACAACCTCCACTGACGTTATACCGTTGTTCGTTCAGCGATATTTACACAGTGCTCTCTCAATTAGTGGCTAATTTTCAAAGTTAATTAGTATTGCAATCACTAATGCTCCGCTAAGCTACCACAGAATTCAATACAGTGCAATCTCGATATAACGAAGCACCAAGAGACTGACAATGTTTGCTAAACAGTAAAAAACGAGGGTTACTTAATTGCCATATATATGGAAAAAACCGGGAATCTAGGTTGGAAAATCAAATGGTTCGCGCTATTCCGTTTGGAAAGCTCCAGAAAACATGGGTTGTGTTTTTAGCGATGCAATAATTTTATTTTCTACACTTTGCACTCTCTCCAGCAGGTTATTTGGATATTAACTTTGTGGCGGTGCGTTCGCCCCCGCAAGTGCGATTTTTTTGCGAGCACGAGCAGAGATAAAAAATTTGCTTGCGAGCAGCGAGCACTTCTTATATTTTCTGCTTGCAGCAATCCATATGGAAAACCTTTTTTTTAAAATAAAACAGAAAATAGTTTAAAACGGGGTTTTAATTTAGAGCTTTTTTAAACAGCTTTGTAGTTGTTTGTTTAAGATTGAATCAACGTCAATAGTCCTAAATCGATCGCAGATCATAACTATCTAATAAATATGCATATTTTGTTGAAATGCTATTTAGGAACAGTTTGCTTCTACCAATGATCCTGAAAATTGAACTACAAATGTAACTTAATGGCCTTAGCAATACAAGACATTTTAGAAGCTCAAATTTTCGTCACGTAACTGATAATTGAGAGTTAACGGTCAAAATGTTTACTCTAAAATGGGGAAAGGATAAAGAAAGAGCAAAAAGTTCATAAAGATTCATTTCAGAGGCTATAAAAAAGGGTCTGAAAAATTCGCCTTGTATGTGTGTTTACGTTATATGGGAATACAAAGGGGTAAACTTTTTTCTTATATAAACGCTTGTTATTGAAAGTTTTTTTTAATATGCTTTATTGACCACATAAATACAAAGTATAAAACACAAACCAACTAACTAAACAAGCTTATGACAATGACTAAGGTCGAATAAGATACGAAAACAGAGTTAAGTTATTACAACAATTCCTACAAAACACTTAGTGAACAATAACAATACAATCTATTATATCTAACTCTAATTTAAACTAAGTAATTATAAGAAGTAACAATTGTTATGCAAAAAATGGAAAAAAATTATCTACCTTAAAAAAAACACAAGTTCACTCGGCTGGAAGGATGACCCTAACGCGGTTTTTTTTTTACTAATAGCCGATAAAATCTTATACAATATTTTTTATACTGTTAACCTGGGTTTCTGCCGTTTTTTACCAGTTGCAACTACGCCTGTCCCGAATGTGCTCGGAAAATGCTGGAAAGTTGCGCACTGGAGTGCAAAAAAGTTGCTAAGAAAGGTGCACCCTAAATTTCTTGATATTTTTATATTAAAAGACGTTAAAGTTCTATTTTTCATTCTTCACAATAATTGCTTACATCGGTCACAAAAATTAGCTTGAAACTTAAGCTTTAAAGGGTTATTCCTAAATAGGGGCTAAATTTAAGGATACTATATACTACCGCCTGGTTAGCTCAGTTGGGAGTGCGCCGGTCTACTGAGCGGGAGGTCGCGGGTTCAAACCCCGACCGGACCAACACTCAGGGTCTTTAAATAACTGAGGAGAAAGTGCTGCCTTTGTAATAATATCTGCAAACGGCTAGACTTTCTAGTCTTCTCGGATAAGGACGATAAACCGTAGGCCCCGTCTCACAAGCCCTTGCACATGTATTAAATCTGTGGGACGTTAAAGAACCCACACACTCTTCGTAAAGAGTAGGGCACGTAGTGCCCGGTGTAGTGGCCTATCTCACTTTCACACTTATGTATGGGGGCATCATTACTCATTCCTTCACTACTTGTAAACTGCACCTTAAGCAGTCTGGCAAAGTCCCCCAACCAGTGTTGTAAATTATCCCTGAAAAGCCCTGAGGGGAGTGGATAATAAGATATTTACAATTTACAATTTACATCCAGACGCCGAGAGATAGATGAAAGCATAATTAATTTTTCATAAACCAGCAATTAAAAGAAGTTGTATGAAAATTATTCTTTTTCTTTATAATTTAGCGAAAATCTTTCCTTTCGCATTTCTTGTGTTTGCTTGTGTGCTGATCACGTTTTAGGTCTCTCAGGATGCCGAGACTACCCTACTAAGCTAACTAATTATTCATACGGCAAAACTTTATAAGACGTTGTATGAGAATTACTCCGTCTTTGCTTTATAAATTAGCAAAATTTGCATTGAATTTAGCTTTTAATCTTAACTTTAAGGCTTTCTTGTGTTTATTTATGTATTGTGGACTGCGTTTAAGGCCTGCGAAATGGTGTCGAATGGAAGGTCATTGCGCCCCGCTGTTGCCCGTTAACTTCCTTTCGTTTTGAGTTTGTCATTTAATCCGGAGAGAGGAATGAGTCCCATTGCAATTGTTTTTTCAAAGGAGAATAAAGCCGGTCAATTCCGTTTGAATGTTTAAGAAAATACCACCGAGTTAATTCAAAACATCAAACTCTAAACGCCCTAAAAAATGGATATAATGATACAGAAAAATCAACGAAGAGAACTATAAATTCTAACTAACTGCAAAATTAAATCAAAAAACTTATGTAGTGGGGGATTGGAATGAGGAACCGAAGTTTACTAGTGGTTGGTAGTATGTTTTTAATCTTACGTAGCTTCTCAAGTTGATTACTTAACCAAGAGAACTCAAGAATCCGGGTCTGAAATAAGTTTATGGCAAGCTTGTAAGTGATCAAAATTGATGTGACCCCAGTCCCCTGAGGAATTGTCAACCAAACGCAACTGGGCATTTTTACCAGCGTAATCTGTTACATACCAGCTTTCCTCTTTCATAGCTTCATCACACGCCTTTGTCGTCTTACTGCGAACCACTTCCCCACCAATAATAAGCTCGGCACGAAGGTTTGGAAAACTCTTGTCGCAGCCTGATCCAATCAGGAAGGTAAGCAACTTTCCAGTAATCTGAAAACTGGGTGACGTCAATGAGCCTTGAGGAACGTCAGTTTGCTCTCCCCCAAACGGTCCAGAGGGACTGGACCGATTCTCGTAGGTACCAATCCACCAATCCCCTTTGTGGTTGCTCCAAGACCTGTCCTTCCTTGATAACGTGTTATTCCCGTATGTTGGCTGATTATTGAATGCTGTACCATTCAAAGTCCAGTTTGACAAATCGTGGTCTTCGAAGTCAAATATAGTGTAACATACTAGGGGAACAATATATACGGCACGTTATTTTAAAAAATGGCTGTAGCACACCGTGAGATTGCCGTGAGAGTGATAATGAAGTTTTCGCATAAATTTGTGTATCCATGAAGCTATAAGAGACCTCGAACCAGTGTTAACTTCACTGGAAAATTATCAAATTTTTAAATTTTTATACGAACGATAAAAAATTATTTAGGCTTGATAATTTTGTATATACAATCTTGTTTAACCTTTTAATACCTTCGATCAATGTCGGAAAATTCAAAGTAAACGTCAGTTTCCCTCTGAATGCAATATACCTGAGTGACTATTAGGCTCCTCCAAACAATACGATGGTATTTAAGGGACTAGTTTGTTTCGCGGAAGAATTAAATAAGATGCTTTTTGTGCCTCACTTGTTGTTTCCTTAACTCGCTTTTAATTATTTGGTATTTTGACGCATTCAAGCTCACAAAGACTCCACGAACGTATATTTTGTTGATGAGTGAAGAATGATTGTGACAAGGTAATGTAATTTTTTCTTAAAGCCGGCCTTAACACTTCAGTATTATTTAATTGTGTTATAGGTAGAACCTGATAAGGAGGCTTATCAAGGTTTGTGGGAAAATAATTGTAGTAATCAAGGCTTTACGCCTCTTCCACAATCGCCTGATCTGAGGAATGTGAGACTTTATAAAGCCCCTGTGGAGAAAACGGAATAAAACACTGCGATACCTGTGCAGTTGTATCCGTCTCCGTAGTAACCAAAATTGCAGGTGCATCTGAAAGATCCTTCTGTATTGGTACAAGTTGCTTTCGTTCCACATCTCTTTTCCTGACATTCGTCTATATCTAGAATAATTTTTTAACACCGTGAATCCTTTCAACACCACGCATCTCCAGTACCATTATCCTTTATCAAGGAAGATCACCTCTCCCTTTTTAAGTCCAATATCCCCTCTCTCTTTTCCATTTTAATTAAAGACAAACTACCGTGAAATTCGGGTTATAATAAATAGCAATAAATAAACATTAATTTTGAAGCGCCAAAAATTATTGTCAAGGGCTTTACACCCTGCAAATCACGCTAGCTGAAATCGGTATGTATTTAACTTTTATTTGAAAAGTTTCTGCATTTGAACAACCGTGAGAGAAAATTTGTTTAAAAAAAGGGCCAGAATGGGAAAAGGCACAGTCACCAAAGGAATTGCCGACAAAAACCAGGGGCACTCGTCTTCAATATTGCTTGCAAGGAGCTGAAAATTGCACAAATTGTTCAACTTAACCAGCTCTTTCAACTTTTGCATTTAGTTCGTATATACGGCCACGGCTTCAATGAGTTAAGTCGTATGGTAATAAGGAAAAATGTAAACAATGATGTCAGCAAAGATTCGCCTATAGGTGTGCGCTTTAGGGAGGCGCTCCTTGAGAGAGATTTGACTGTCAGCCAGGGCTTAGACCCAGAATTTTATTCATAAATCAAACAAAAAAAAGGAGAGATAGACGCATTCCCAAGTCTTCAGTGAAATGCTAATCTACTTAAAGTCAGCTAACGACAGAACAAAAATGCTGTGATACCTCTGCATTTATATCCATCTCCACGGAAACCAGTCTTGCATTTGCATCTGTAAGATCCCTTCGAGTTTGTACAATTTGCGTTCTTGCTAAAGTCGTGACTTTTTTCCTCACATTCGTCAATATCTAGGTGAAGATAGTTATTACAAGAATCATTCAGTTACTTTGCAAAGCAAGCGCCGGAAATATCTGCACGATATCTGGACAGTGGAACTGGCAGCTTAAGTTATATAAGAGTAAGTTAGCTGTCAGAATCACAATGTCTTCGTTTAGACGAGTACTTGCCAGTCCACCGACAATTTGACTTAAAAACGCTGATAGATGTAACTCACTAATTAGCGCAAAATAACAACTGAGATCGAGAATTGTAGGCCAAACGGAGGTGAAAGTAAAGGGCAACGTGTTGCAAATCCACTCTAAAGTAAAGGGAATATTCTTTCGTCTATGCGCAAGCTTCCGAAAATGCGGGAGCCGGAAAGCTGATTCATTCTTCCGTCTGGAAGGTCCTGCGCTTGATGCACTTGTGATGGTTTTGTCGACAATGATGGGGCTAATATTACGGCGGATAAACTTTTTTTCAAATTAATGTTCTCACTTGCAGTTTCCCCCTTTTAATTAAACGCGGCACAGCTTACGTGGTTTCATGACTACTGCGTTCACTTAGCCCATTTTTCAGACCCACCATCTTGTCATCTTGCACCTGTCCAGCCTCGACACAAGCAGTGATATCCTTTCTTGGTAAATCCTGATTGACAAGTCCCGTTATTTTTACATGGAGAACTACCATAAGGATTCTGGGGAAAAGATTATGGAAAAGAGAATTGCCTTATGTTTCTGAGCCTTTCTACATCCTTGCGAGAGGTTTCCTCCTCATCATGATTCAAGGAAAATGATAAAAGTTTTGGCAGAGACAGCCTCTAAGCGTCGTTTTTAAGGATTAGTCCGTCTTACATACAGTGAGCGTTGTTTTGAGGTGTTAAACAAGTTAAATTGAATTGTTCATGTTACTTACGCAGCAAATGACGCTTTCTTTTGGGAGGCGCTTCCAGTTTAAAAGATAATTAAAAATTTTCGATCTTAAAACAATTATAAAGTCAACTTTCTCTAAAACGACTACAGTTGAAACGAAACCGTCTAGGAGAAAAACTCACTTTTTAGAGAGTAAGTGAGAATGGCTGGCTGACCTAGTGTAGGTGTTCGATTTAGGGAGGGTTCAGGATAAAGATGGTTAGCGTTTACTCCATTGCGATAAATCTGAATTTTCAGTGACATGCAATATGAAGGCCAACATCGCGTCCATCATGCATAAGTGATGTCATTTGCCCTCAGCGCGTCAAATTCCATAATATTCACATCATCTCGTGTAGTTATCACAAACAGAAACTATCTACTCAATTTTTGAATATTGCAACACAGCCCAGCCCAAAGCCTGAGATCCAGCCATTTTCCTTTGGACGAGGCGTTGGGTTATGGTAGTAATAGACTCGGAGACTGGATAACATTAAAATTTAATGATCTTACGTTTGTTCCTCGGTAAAGGAAATTTGGTGCCTCCACAAAGTCTTTGTGGTGTTCTCCGTGTGTAGAATTGTTCAATTCACAGCTGTATTTTCCATTTCCAACCATTTTGTTTTCAAAAGTAAGGCTGACACAATCGTGCTCGTAGTAACACCTCAACTCACACTCATCCAGATCGCGAACTTTTAAAGTTTTTATGGTGTGGTTCATCAGGCGCTTGTCGGCAAAGAAAAAAAAACTTGGGAACGCCAATTCACGACAAGGACCTTAAGAAAAAAAATAGCAAAACTATATTTCTAACACTTGTAATAGAGTTCATTTGGTTTCCTATTCAAATTTAAATAAGGATTCCGTATATTGTTCAGCGGTTGGGCATTCTCTGTATCTTTGAAACGCGTTTCTCTCTCTTTAAATGAAATTATAGAACACTTTATTCACTTTAGACTTCCATTACTTTGAAGTCTGCAAATGTGAAAATTATCTCTCAACCGAGTCTGACATATGTCCAGTGTAAGTTTAACTGAGTTTATACACCTTTTAAATGAAGCAGGTGAACGCACGATATGTATATATCAGGTAATTTTTGTTTTTCCTTTGTTTCAATTCATTATCATACTGAGATAAAAAATTAACTACAACATATATATATATATATATATATATATATATATATATATATATATATATATATATATGATGAGTGGGCAACCACGAAACAGGCTTGTAGGGATACTTATGTAGTTACTTGTTTTCTTCCGTCAACCATACGTATACTCGCTCTACTTTATGTATTGAGCACTGTTTTACGGATTTCAAGTTCAAACCTCTTATATATATATATATATATATATATATATATATATATATATATATATATATATATATATATATATATATCTAAGGAATTTATGCCGAAGTTTATAGAGTATAGTTTAGGCAAGTTTATTGCGTTGTACACAAATTTACCTATGAAAGTAGGGAGAAGATTGACTAGATATTAATTTAACTACGTTTTATTGTGTTACTGTTTCTAATTCATATTGCAAACGATATTAAACGGAAGATAGGCATCAAAACCTTTACAGAATAGCTGGGTAGCAAAAATGCTAACAAATCAGGTATTTCTTGTAAACCTTCGAGTTTTAAAAAAGGAACTTTTTCAAAGAAAATTTTTTTAAAAAGATCTACCAGATCGCACTTGAATTGGGCTGTTTGTATGATATTTAAACGGCCAGATCTTTCCGCGTACATCCAATGATGATATATCATCCTGTCAACACATAGATTACAAGGTTGTTTTATAACACAAATCAACCTTTTTAAAACGTGTTTCTTTTTTTAAGATTTAAGCAAAGTTTGGTTCTAACTGGTATTAATCTGCCATTTAAGTCTTGCTAAATTTGTCCCTTCGATTTTCGCGAAATTATATATTTACTAGTAAAGCCTAACCTACGAAGCCGAAGATTGATTAGGAACCATTAGGTCGCGAGTAAAACTTACAGAAATAACAATAACGCAGTGAAGAAAACTCAAATGGTATCTCTCTGTTTAGTGTGAAAACTGCCTCCACTGAGAATCTTGTTTTAAGAAAATTTCTAAAGAGCATGAAAGTTATTTAACACTTAAGGCACTTATTTAGGGCACTAACGAAACTTACCGTTATTTAAGCAGGCTGACACTTGTTTCCAAGTAGACAGCAAAAAGTGAATACAAAAAAGTAGCAAATTAGCAAGCATTGTGTATCGTTCTCTTCAGGTACAGATTCACGCAGAACATTGAAGAAAACAAGAGTTAAGACTGAGTAGGTTAATTATCACCTGCATGCTGAACAAACATCGAGGTCAATATAGACCCGTCTACAAGAATCAACACATTTTTGAATTCGCATATCTTGTTACCCGGATTCGTGTGGAGGGGGCCTTAAGCCCCTTAGGAGATCGGTTTCAAAAAGATGCGGTTTCGGTGAGCGGATTGACTGGTTTCGTGTGAATGGAAAACCGATTCGTGTAAAAAAATATGCGAGTTTAAAACTATCCGGTTTCATGTGGACGTGGGGAGGGGTAGCTTGTCAGTTACCCAGAAACGTCGATTTATCCGAATTTTCTACAAAAAATTTGCATAACTGCTAAGTGACACTTAACTAAAAAATTTATGAAGCTAAGTTTTGACAAACCATGGCCATGATCGAGCAACTACACGCAGGGTACGAGAAATGCTCGATAAAATATCCCCTAGTTTTATCACTTTATACCACACAATTCCTCTTATTTAAAATTCAAACAGGAAATTTTAAGTAGTCAGGTGTCTTGATAATCTGTTGTGTGTCATGGTTGAAAATTTGGCGTATACAATGTTTGTTCTCCTTGTCAGGTAAACTATTTTCAGTGATAGACTAAACAAGGCAATTTGTAGTGACCACAACCTCCACTGACGTTATACTGTTGTTCGTTCAGCGATATTTACACAGTGCTCTCTCAATTAGTGGCTAATTTTCAAAGTTAATTAGTATTGCAATCACTAATGCTCCGCTAAACTTCCACAGAATTCAATACAGTGCAATCTGAATATAACAAAGGACCAAGAGACTGACAATGTTTGCTAAACAGTAAAAAGGGAGGGTTACTTAATTGCCATTTATATGGAAAAAGCCGGGAATTTAGGTTGGAAAATCAAATGGTTCGCGCTATTCCGTTGGGAAAGCTTCAGAAAACATGGGTTGTGTTTTTAGCGATGCAATAATTTTATTTTCTACACTTTGCAGTCTCTCCAGCAGGTTATTTGGATATTAACTTTGTGGTGGTGCGTTAGCCCCCGCAAGTGCGATGTTTTTGCGAGCACGAGCAGAGATAAAAAATTTGCTTTCGAGCAGCGAGCAGTTTAGAGAGTACAACTCGCGAGCAGGGAGCACTTCTTATACTTTCCGCTTGCAGCAATCCATATGGAAAACCTTTTCTTTAAGATAAAACAGAAAACAGTTTAAAACGGGCTTTTAATTTAGAGCACAAAACCTTAAGAGAACTTCGTCTAAAGTAAAAACACAGCTGTAGGCAAGCGATCCCGAAGATTGTCTAATATTCAATTACGAGTTCACCTCTCAGGTAGAGAAACATCTTGTGATTGGAACCGTTTGGGAAGTGCAGTTCACAGACGAAGATTTTTATATCGATTTAAACCAAGAGCTCTACGAAGAATGTCTCGAGCGTACAAGGGGGGTTGAAGAAAGGGACATGACTTGGGTGGATGAAGAAGAACTTGAAGAGGAACAAGATCCTCGTGTCAGAAAAACCTCTTCTGGAAAAATCCTAAAGCTTCCAAACCGTTTTTATTGAAAACACGGCCTAATTAAAGCCCAGTGAGTATAGAGCGTTAGAGAAACTCGGAAGAACTCAAGTTAATAACATCTTCTCTTTTTAACCATATATAACTAGATTAGCTAATTTATTATTTATCGTTCATTTTATCGCGTGCATTTCCACTGAACTTGATAGCCACGTACATTTATAGGAATTAAGCACCATACAGAATTAGATTTCCTTTTTCTCTTGCTTTAACCCAAAGAAGTTTCGAGCAATACTGACAAGAAAGCGAGCATGCGAGCAACTGCAAAAATTTGGGGAGCACGAGCAAGCGAGCACTCGTTTAAATTTTGCGAGCAAATCGAGCAACGGTAAAATTTTGCGAGCAGTTAAAAATTTTGATGGACCATTCATCACCCCAGAAACCTTTTCAGAATAGCTGGGTTGCAAAATGCTAACAAATTAGGCATTCCTGGTAAACCTTCAAGTTTTAAAAAGGAATTTTTCAAATGAAATCGCACTCTTGAATTGGGCTGTTTGTATGATATTTAAGAGAGTGTCTCTGTAAGAGCGGTCCGGTCGATTTTTCTTGAGCCACAGATTTAGCTCATTTCTTGTGTGTTGTAAGACATTCATGTACCTATACTAAAACCACAATCCGTTTGATCGGATTTCTTTATTTTTCAGAGTTTTACGGAAATTAATTTTCACTCGAGCGAAGGCCTGTCGTGACACTTTTCAAGACGTTAATTTGAGGCAACTTTGCCGGACAATCTACAACAAACTACGGGACTCAACAAAAAACAAATACCACAGCCATGTATATTAACTCTATCTTATCCATCGAGGCGACTTTCGTGAACATCACGTTTCAATCAAGCAAACAGGAAGACTTGAACGACACCTTATCGGTTCGCTTAAGTCACACACGCGAAAACCGATCAAATTCAAGGTACATTTTTGAAAAAGTGAGGCGTTCTTAACTGATCCAACTAATATAGCTAGGAAGTAGGTGCCATAGAAAAGGTAACTACAGAAAAAAACTTTGCGGCCCGACCTTTGCTAAAACTTTATAACTCCGTGAACTTACCTAATTTTCGGCAATCTCCAAGTCTTGCCGCCATTTTGAGGGACTTGTCAACATGAAGCGTAGCAGATATAAATCGAGCAGGTAGATCTAAAACAGTCAGAAATACATACGAAAGCATTCAAATGAACTTCACTTTCAATTCAAGGGGCAAAATTTGAAACTGTTCGTTAAACCTACCATTCCTACATCTCCATGCGACCATTTCTTCCAACAATTCAAACACTACAACTAGTGACTACTAGTATTCGAGTTTCCCTTGTCGATTCCACCGTAAGAAATAACCTGTGCCACCCAAGCTTCGACTCGAATGTGAAGTACGAATCGAACAACATAACTGCGGCATCTTCGAGGCCATATCACGCTGGTATTTTGATTTTCTGATCGACAAGAACAAGAACGGTGATCAGGAGGTGATCGCCATGTTTACCTCATAAAGGTGACCGCTGACCAGCCGCTGAGTGAAAACAGTACGCCACGGGGTGGTGTGGATGGCAGACTTATCGTCATAAGATATTCGAATACATGCTAAAAAAGCTTTAGGACTCTCAGGCATGCTTCGTGGTACAGACAATTTTTATTTTACTCTCATAACTTTTTCCTTTAAATTAGAACTGGTATTAATAAATAGAGTTATTTAAATATTTTTAACTGAGGTACCCATATGACCTTTTTGCTTGTCCTCAGTGGTATAAAATAAGGTGTCTTTTCTTCCAGAACCTTTTATTTATGCGTTATTGCACCGAATGAAAACTATACTTAGAGGGTTTGTTGTAAGTCATTTTTGCTGTTCCCAAGAATGTATGCAAAATCATAGCTTTACACAAAGCTGACTCTAAAATATGATTTTCCGTAATAGTAACTAATGTCGCTTACGTAAGGTGTTAATAAAACTAGTAGTGTACAATTTTTAGCGTTTTCCACTGATAAGCCTGACATACAATTGTCAAGTGAACTATGTTAGTTTCAGCTCATTTCTTGATTCGATGTGACCTTTTATCACTAAACCCTATTCTTTTCATTTGCAATTTTCCTGTACTTTTTTTTCATGCGACAACGACAAAGAGTTTTATAAGTAAACTGATTTTTTGGTTTACCACGCTTATCACATTGTATATACAAATACATGCAAAAGGCCGGCTAAATAAGCTCCTCCTCCTGCTCCTAATTTTTTGGGTTGCCTTCGCCCCATGCCTCTGCACGACTCCCATTTAAATGGGAGCTCGAACAAAGTACAGATTTCCTTAAGCATGGAAACAGTAAAATAGTTCAATTTTCCCTCCTTGACGTGGTCACACAAGCCATAAATGTCATAGACAATCGGATGCGTTAATCCAATTTCTGTTACAACTGATTCACTTCTTCCTCGTCAATTAATTGCTCGTCAGATTTATAGTCAACGGCGGTGCTCGGAGACGAACCTACCCGTCTCCATCTCGAGAAGGACAAACGGAAGAAAAATCCTTGTATTTGGGCTTTGGCCACCACCCCCTTCGCTTTCCTCATATCTTACGAGACTTGTCGCAGATCCTCTTTCCTTCCAGATTGCTCACCAATTTCAAACTTGGAGGTGAGATACTGCCTTACTTTCTCTTAGAAGCGAACAGCGCCACCTTTTGGCTTATGAAGTGCCCATCCTTCACTTAAATTCGACTGGAAAGGTTTGCTACCCTGTCTCTCGATACCATTGGTACTGTCGTCTTCTGAAAGGGTAAGGGATGAGGATTTTTCAACCCAGCTTAAATCTAGAGATTTCAAAGCTGTTCTAATGTCAAAAATAAAGGAAATGACCCATGAATTCCAGTGCTCAGTGGAAGGATAATTACACCATTAAGCAGTGACCCAATGGACCTTGTAGCTGTCTATAATGGAGAGATTGTAAGTTGGCTATGAAAATTACACTTTTTTCTCTTTTACTTTGACTTTGTGAGGTGGTTTTATCACAATTTGAACGGACACGCGTCTCTCTTACGTAATGTTTTAACGGGAAACCAAACAGCATCATTTTATTTCCAAGTAGGTATATATTCAGCCGTTCTTAGCCACCATTTTGCGAGAACAAAGTATATGTATATATTAAGAGTGGTACAAAAAAAAACAGTTTACTTGTAAAAACCTTTGTGTTTTTTATATCTTAACATACTTATAAAAATTGTAGAGGGTAATTGAAAATGAAGAAAAACAAAATGTGTCCTGCATAGCAGTCTTTCAAATTTCCTTTTAGCCGACAGGGAGTCGTGCAGGGGCATGGGGCGAAGGCAACCCAAAAAATTAGGAGCAGGGGGAGGACTTCTTTAGCCGGCCTTTTGCATGCATTTGAATGTACAATGTAATAAGCGTGGTACACCAAAAAATCGGTTTACTTATAAAACTCTTTGTCGTTGTCATATGAAAAAAAGAGTACAGGAAAATTGCAAATGAAAAGAATGGGGTTTAGTGATAAAGGGTCACATCGAATCAAGGAGTGAGTTGAAACTAACATAGTTCACTTGACAATTGTATGTCAGGCTTATAAGTGGAAAACGCTAAAAATTGTACATTGCTAGTTTTATTAACACCTTACCTAAATGACATTGGTTACTGTTAGGGAAAATCATATTTTAGAGTCAGCTTTGTATAAAGCTATGATTTTGCATACATTCTTGGGAACAGCAAAAATGACTTACAACAAACCTTCTAAGTATAGTGTTCATTCGGTGCAATAACGCATAAATAAAAGGTTCTGGAAGAAAAGACACCTTATTTTATACCACTGAGGACAAGCAAAAAGGTCATATGGGTACCTCAGTTAAAAATATTTAAATAACTCTATTTATTAATACCAGTTCTAATTTAAAGGAAAAAGTTATGAGAATAAAATAAAAGTTGTCTGTACCACGAAGCATGCCTGAGAGTCCTAAAGCTTTTTTAGCATGTATTCGAATATCTTATGACGATAAGTCTGCCATCCACACCACCCCGTGGCGTACTGTTTTCACTCAGCGGCTAGTCAGCGGTCACCTTTATGAGGTAAACATGGCGATCACCTCCTGATCACCGTTCTTGTTCTTGTCGATCAGAAAATCAAAATACCAGCGTGATATGGCCTCGAAGATGCCGCAGTTATGTTGTTCGATTCGTACTTCACATTCGAGTCGAAGCTTGGGTGGCACAGGTTATTTCTTACGGTGGAATCGACAAGGGAAACTCGAACACTAGTAGTCACTAGTTGTAGTGTTTGAATTGTTGGAAGAAATGGTCGCATGGAGACGTAGGAATGGTAGGTTTAACGAACAGTTTCAAATTTTGCCCCTTGAATTGAAAGTGAAGTTCATTTGAATGCTTTCGTATGTATTTCTGACTGTTTTAGATCTACCTGCTCGATTTATATCTGCTACGCTTCATGTTGACAAGTCCCTCAAAATGGCGGCAAGACTTGGAGATTGCCGAAAATTAGGTAAGTTCACGGAGTTATAAAGTTTTAGCAAAGGTCGGGCCGCAAAGTTTTTTTCTGTAGTTACCTTTTCTATGGCACCTACTTCCTAGCTATATTAGTTGGATCAGTTAAGAACGCCTCACTTTTTCAAAAATGTACCTTGAATTTGATCGGTTTTCGCGTGTGTGACTTAAGCGAACCGATAAGGTGTCGTTCAAGTCTTCCTGTTTGCTTGATTGAAACGTGATGTTCACGAAAGTCGCCTCGATGGATAAGATAGAGTTAATATACATGGCTGTGGTATTTGTTTTTTGCTGAGTCCCGTAGTTTGTTGTAAATTGTCCGGCAAAGTTGCTTCAAATTAACGTCTTGAAAAGTGTCACGACAGGCCTTCGCTCGAGTGAAATTTAATTTCCGTAAAACTCTGAAAAATAAAGAGATCCGATCAAACGGATTGTGGTTTTAGTATAGGTACATGAATGTCTTACAACACACAAGAAATGAGCTAAATCTGTGGCTCAAGAAAAATCGACCGGACCGCTCTTACAGAGACACTCTCTTAAAAAGCCAGAATCCTCTTTTCATGATATGCCATCTTGTTAACATGTAGAATATAAGGTTGTTTTATAACACAAATGAACCTATTAAAACCTTGTTTTTTTTTAGATTTTGAGCAAAATTTGTTGCTAATTGGTATTAATCTGCCATTCAAGTCTTGCCAAATTTGTCCCTTCGATTTTCGCGAAATATGTATTTACCAGTAACGCCTACCCTACGAAGCCGAAGGTTGATTAGGTCGCAAGTAAAACTTACAGAAACAAAAGTAACTCAGTGAAGAAAACTAAAATGGTACTTCTCTGTTTGGCGTGAAAGCTGCCTCCACTGAGAATCTTGTTTCAATTAAATTTTCTAAAGGGCATGAAGTTATTTAACACTGAAGGCACTTATTTAGGGCACTAAGGAAACTCACCGTCATTTAAGCAGGCTGACAACTTGTTTCCAAGTAGACAGCAAAAAGTGAATACCAAAAAGTAGCAAATTAGCAAGCATTGTGCATCGTCCTCTTCAAGTACAGATTCACGGGGAACATTGAAGACCGATTCTTGTAAAAAAGTATGCGGTTTTTCATGTGGACGTGGCCTTTTAATAAGATTTCGTCTGTTTTTAGCCAATGAAAATGATGTGCTGAGTGGTCGTTACCTATCACCAGTTACAGCTGCCTTTAGCAGATGTTCAAATTTCGAGTTTTGCATCCAATCCTCCCCTAAGACACAATTTTGCCGTAATTGAGAAATATGTGTTAATGTTGACTTAGGGGAGGGGTAGGTGGTCAGTTACCCAGAAACCTCAATAGACCTCTTTAGCCTATAATGTTTTGTTTTCCCAATAGAGGTCCCCGGGGAACTTGATCCTTTGTCTTTTCATAAATTATGGGTCCATATGCACGTAAATAAGATGAAATTTGAAAGAAACTTACAGTTCCCTAGAGTATTATCACATAACCTGTATTGGGAAAACAAAACATACAAGCTAAAGAGGTCTATTGATCCGAATCTTCTGCAAAAAATTTGCTTAACTGCTAAGTGAAACTTGACTAAAAAAATAGTAGACTAAATTTTGACAAACTGGCAATGATCGAGCAACTACACTCAAGGTACGCGAAATGGTCGATAAAATATCCCAAAGTTTTATCATTTTATACCACACAATGAATTAAGGAATTTTCATGTTATTCGGTCTAAAATTCCTCTTATTAAAATTCAAACAGGAAATTTTAAGTAGTCAGGTGTCGATAATCCGTTGTGCATCACGGTTGAAAATTTGGCGTATACAATGTTTGTTCTCCTTGTCAGGTAAACTATTTTGAGTGATAGACTAAACAAGGCAATTTGTGGTGAACACAACCTCCACTGACGTTATACCCTTGTTCGTTCAGCGATATTTACACAGTGCTCTCTCAATTAGTGGCTAATTTTCAAAGTTAATTAGTATTGCAATCACTAATGCTCCGCTAAGCTGCCACAGAATTCAATACAGTGCAATCTGGATATAACGAAGGAGCAAGAGACTGACAATGTTTGCTAAACAGTAAAAAAACGAGGGTTACTTAATTGCCATTTATATGGAAAAAACGGGGAATTTAGGTTGGAAAATCAAATGGTTCGCGCTATTCCGTTTGGAAAGCTTCAGAAAACATGGTTTGTGATTTCAGCGATGCAATTTTCTACACTTTGCAGTCTCTCCAGCAGGTTATTTGGATATTAACTTTGTGGCGGTGCGTTCGCCCCCGCAAGTAAAATTCAATAGTTTAAAATTCATGCATAAAAATATTTCCAGCCGAATGATTTGTGTAAATGTTAAGCACCCGAGGTTTCGTTAAATCGAGGTCGTTTTACTCATATTTCATTACACCGACGACTTCGTTATATAGAGGTTCGCTGTAGTGAAGCAACTAAGTTCGAAAAGGATTTATTTTATAATTGTGGACAAAACACCAGAGCAGCTATGACAGTGAATACACTTCATTAAGTTATTTAGTATCTGCCAGCGGTGAAAAAGACGAGTTACATGTATGGCTGATACCGTTTAGAACAGTTCCCAGTAGAAACACGCTTACCAGACACCCCATGCTTGTTTTTAAGTCCAAATAGACAACCTTAACTTTTGTTTTTTGAATGCCTCATATCTGTAAACAGGCAAAAAGGTTAACTTCCTGAGGAGAGGTTCTTGTTAAGGTGTTTGCACCGGCAAATTTTGTACAATTTTGCATCATTTTATAGTCATTTTAGCAGTTATATCTCGTTTATATGGGTACATTGACAGTATTCTTCGGCTATTGAGGAACTAAAATATATAGAAATAAACTATACTAAGTCACTGCAGACACCTTAAAGTGGAAATACACCAAAACACACTGACAGACTGGTTTTTCAGCTATAAATTTTAAGTGTCACATTCGCCAAATTCTTTAACAAAAGACCCAGGACATTTCTAGCCTTAAATATTTTTTTGTTGTCCATTACCCAAACGACAGAGTCTTCAGTGATGGTTATACGATCGCTGTAAAATGATCTTGGAAAAGGATAGGTTTTAATCAAACAAACAGGTGGAACAAGGTGGCCCATGATTAACATAACAAAGAGAAAGTGATAAAGTTGTAACTAAGCCCCACGCCAAACGTCGAATTTTTCCTAAGACGAACTAAACTTAGTTAAGTTCACGAAACGTTTTCGAGATCTAGCTCAGTTAAGTTCGTCTGAATGAGTTTTGGATCGTCCAATACGTTCTATCCGTCTTCTTCAAACGGATAGAACGTCTGAATATCGTCTCCGGGACAAACGTTGATCTTCACTAGCCACGAACAGCTACGAACTAAACTAATAAATTAAAACTGAATTTGTTTGATGTGGTTAGTTAGGGCTGGTTCTGGAGAAAATTTATTATAATTGCTTTTTGGTCTGATTCAATTGATGGGTTTGACGGGTCCTAAGTTCGACGTCTCACCCAACGGATGATCTTAACTTTATAGATCGACCCAAATTAGCGTTTGGTTCGTCTCATGGGTTTTAACTCCTTTTTAAAAGCACGATTCATTGCAAGTAGTTCCGCGCGAAAGGGATACTTTTTTCAGGCTCAGGTCTACGAAAGGGTAGAGATTTCGTTTGTTAAAGTATATGAAGGGATGGGGAAATTAATCGTGTCATTTCGGTCTGTAAAAGAACCAAAAAGGGCTAACACAGACGAACTTAAGGGATTTGAGAGAAGAAAACCTACTGGTTCAGTGATTTATTCATATTAAAAAACGGTGTATTTACGGCAGTTAAAAGGAATGCAAAGTTCTAAACTAGGCATGTGAAAGGGTTTCCATTTGTCAATAAAAGGTATAAGAGAGGGAAACCTTTTCTGACAAAAATGGTATGTAAAAGGGTAAAAGGTTAAACGAAGGAGAGGAGGCTCCCGGTTTAAAACGTTGTTGAGTATCCCCCCCGGGATTCATTGTTAGTACATAAAATGCTTCGTGGCTCATAAAGTTCATGGCGGATACCATTCCACTTATAACTGCCACTTATAAGCCCCGCAAATATACGTCCCCCCAGTTATAAGCCGCCCACATTTGCGTCCCCCAGTTATAATAGACATATTAAATTCTGCAAGCAGAATACTGCAATGCTGATCATACTACGTCCTTTGTGGTTAATGTTTGTACCCCAGTTGTAAGGCCCCCCACATATACGTCTCCCAGTTATAAGGACCCCCACATATACGTCCCCCCAGTTATAAGCCCCCGACATATACGTCCCCCCTAGTTATAAGCCCCCGACATATATGTCCCTGCAGTTAAAAGCTCCCCACTGATTAGCCCCCCAGTAGTAGGCCCATCAATCTGTAATCATAAAAATACATCCGCTTATAAGCCCTTCCCTTATATAAGCCCCCCTCTTACAGCTTTTCTTATGTTGAATTCCGATTATTATAACGTTTGAAAGCCCTGCAAGAGTTTGTTTCGAAGGGTTTTTCTCTACTCCAGTTATATACCCCATCGGATATAAGCCCTCGTAAGACCCTTACGAAGATGTACAAGCCCATGGAATATAAGCGGTGTATGTATGTTGGCTGATTTTTTTAAAAATGCAGTACCATTTATCGGCCAGTTTGATGAGTCATGATGTTCAAAATCGTATTAAGTAAACCCTCTACGCCCCAACGAAAGCCAAAATGCGCGGTTTAGTTTTCACTGGCAAATTAAATGATCAAAATTAATGTGACCATAGTGGGTTGAGGAATTGTCAACCAAACGCAACTGAGCTATTCTACCAACAAACCCAGATACATTCCAGCTTTTCTCTCTCATGGATTCACTACAATCCCCAGTTTCCCGAAAAACCACATTTCCGTCAACAATAAGCTCAGCACGAATCTCGTTTATGTAACAACTTCCTCCAATAAGGAACCGAAGAGAATTTCCATTAATCCAAAAACAGTTTGACGTCATCGTGCCTTGGGGAACATCGCTTTGGATTGCACCAGCCTGATGAGAGGGACTGGGCCGATTCTCGTAGCCGCCAATCCACCAATTCCCTTTGTGGTTGGCAGGTCCTTTGCCTCTCTCTAATGAATTATCGCCGTATGTTGGCTGATTGTCGAATGCATTGCCAGTCAATGTCCAGCATGACAATCCGTTTTCGAAATCAAACAGAATACCGCAGTATGCTGAAAATAAGTAAAACGATTACAGCTTGAGGTTCGGGTTAGGGCGTGTTTACATGGACGAGGGGAACCCTGGGTAGGCAAGATAACCCGCTTAGGTGAAGTAATACCTGCCGGTCCATAAAATCCGTCTCTTATTTTAATATGATCACGTTTACACGACAGGTGGTCTGCCAGACCGGTTGACCCTCTCAGCTGGGGTCAAATTTTGCCTTCTAAACGTTTTCAGGTAGCGTAACCCGCCCAGTCGTGTTTGAGAAGACGGCTGTATTCGTAGACTAGTTGATCATCATCGAAAGTCTCTATTTGTACAAGTATGTTTTAGAACGTGTAACCTAGTACCTTAACCAAGTACCCGGTATTTTACTTAAAAGCCCCGTGCAAACCGACGTAACATTGTTAGCCAACAACTCCCAACATTGTTGTTCCGCCCGTTTGCACACCGGCCTGTTGCATGTTGTTGTTTGTTGTTGCGAGTTGTTGCGCAAAATTTGAACCTTGTCAAACTTTTTGAGCCAACAACTCCCAACATTTCCTCTGTTCCGTGATCGCCGAAGCGTAGCGCAATAATGTTGGATCCGTTTGCACAGCTCTCCCAACATTTTTGGTGCCACGTACGTGCATTACACATGCTCTCTAAAGTCTTATGGCTTTTATCCCTCCCACGATGCACTGTAGCTCCCAACATTGTTGGGAATTGTTGCATCCGTTTGCATCCCACTACCAACACGAACGCAACAACTCCCAACAAAGCTGGGAGTTGTTCCATCCGCTTGCGTGTAGCTTTACTAATACCAATACTCGAAATTCCCAGCTGTTGAGACAATTCACGAATTCCTTGAATCAGGAACACGTTTGTACAAAATATCTCATACCGCATCCTTGGAGTATTCAGCCCGGTATATTTCTGGAAAATACCCACAGTCCAAAGATTAATATTAAGGTGTCAGTTAAGGTCAGGGAGAGCGTTAAAATTCATTTCAAGTAAATATTCTCCTTGCCACCTGTGCAGTTCACTCCATCTCCAACAAAGCCGCCACAACAAGTGCAATTGAATGAGCCTACGGTGTTGCTGCACCAGGCATTTTCTGAACAGTTATGGGTTCCAGCGGTGCACTCGTCTATATCTAAAAAGAAGGCGTAGATATAACATGTATCGTTATTAAAACACGTATCCAAGAACAACCTAAGTCAAGTCAAGTGAAGTGTTGGTCATTGTCCCCTTTAAAATGCCATTTGACTTAAGATGGTATTTACTGTTGCTGGGTTCGATCACATCTTTAATCAGGGGCACCCAACGACAATTTTCGGAAGAATATCTGTTCGGAAGGCGATTTGAGATCTAGAATTTTCGAAACATTTGTTGTAAAATTTCTTGCTTGCCTGCCTCTCCTAGGATTTTCGAACATGTAAAAAATGGTATAATTGCCTATTTTTAACGGATTTTTACCCTAAAAAGGTCACCTAGAATTTTCGGGAGCCTTTTTTCTGGCTGAAATTTTCGAAAAAGTAAGTTTTGATCCCTATTATTTTCGGATCACTAGACTTTCAGCTAGGAAATCCGAACAGATGAAAAATTTTTAGGGGATAAAAATATGACTATATCTACGTTTAAATACTAAAATACCTTTAACAATGCTATGTTTAAGTGGTTTTGAACCATATTCTCGTTGGCTGCCCCTGTTTAATGCTCTTTGGTGCGCATGTGTTGTTGATGAAATTGAAGACTATAGAGACTATTTTCGCGAGGTGTTGATTCACAAGTGACGGTAAACCTATTCTATTTAGTAGTTCAGACTATGGCGTTTGCTTTTCATTTCATTTTTTAAACTTCTCATATCGTATTGTTGTTCTGTTCATGTTACATTTGATGCGAGATGTTCAATATAACTGTCTGAACTAACTGCAGCAGCAGTGCCAATGCAAACCCCTGTTTGAAAGTCGAATGGTTCGCTGCTGTATACCTTCTATTGTTTTTGTCTCTTCAGTTCATTTGAGCAAAACGTCAAATTAAATTGTTTCCAACAGGATGTGGTTTGTCCGCGTTTGTGTAAATGAACAGCCCCCGTTGATAAAGATTTATCTTCCGCGCTCAGTTATGGAATGAGATAAGCAGGAAGCGTACAGCTTGAAGGACGATACAGTATTTTAAAAATTTAAAGGGGTATTATTATTTAATGGTACCTATTCCGTCAAAAATGGTATGTAAACGGGTTCGGAATCATTATTATTATTATTTTTTTGGAAATGCTCATGGAAAATACGATGTACTCAAGTATGTCCATCTTCCAAAAAAACAGTCGTTTTACTATAATACAAACGCTTTTCGAATTCGCACTCAAGCTATTCCCCATGTGAATTATAAGACGTTATGATGATAGGAAACCCACGTCGTAACACATAACACTTCAGATACTGGTTGGGTGGTATACTAATATCCCAAAAACGGAGAGACCCTTGTATCTATGTCAGTTAGTACATTTTCTTGTTATGATTTTGCAGGGTTTTTTTCTAAAAAAAAAAAAGAAATCTTTGAAATAACAAAACAAATTTATGCTAACCTTTTTCGCAAAGCTCTCCCTCAAAACCAGCTGGACATAAACATCGAAATGTTTTGGCAGTGAATCCATGCTGACACTTGCCATTATTTAAACAGGGGCGTGAGCTACAGCTGTTCTAAAGTCAAGCAAAGTATTGAATACAAGTCAGTGCACTGAAAAAGGACAGGGACGATCCTGACATGGTCCCATCTAGCCTACTAGCAAGCCCTCCATCGATGGGAGAGAAGCGAGCCGCGAGAGAACGTACTCGCGTCTCGTTCCGCGGGCTTCTCTCGCGTGATTTCTCGCGACTCCCCCAAATGACTGGGTGAAGAGCTCTACAAGACATCACTTATCTGGGAGCTCTGACGGGACAAATTTTTGGCACGAGAATCTGAGATTAAACTGAAATATTTTGTAAGGATGAACTTTGCATTGTCAGACCAACTGCACTGGGGCATTTAAATCCTATTATTCTTTTCTGTTACTGTTGAGGGGGTCGGGTGATTGCAAATGAGAAGCCATCCTTTCAACCTCGTCCCCCGGCCTTAACCCATTATCTGAGGGAAAAGCCCTAAGGACGAGGGTGCCATCTTTATGTAGTGTGGAAAGGGTCCCTAAAAACAACACCAGCTTCCCCTGGGGTGGCGGGTCCAAATACTAAAGATCACGTGATATCCTGAACAAATAACAAAACCTCAAATTAAGAAGCGTCTTGAATTTGAATAAGGCCTGTTCTAGCTTGGGGCACTGACTAAAGGCCCAATCTTCCATGTATAAAAAGGATAATGAGAGGAAAAATACATAGATTTGCAGATTTTCATCCTCCTTCGATAAGCAGAACAGTGCAATACACAGTTTAACTATAGAACACTGTGAAAACCTTTGTGCGTTCTTTTCGAGCTTATATGGTGAATAACGTAAGAGAGCGAATAATAAAAGTAGGTACAAAGTAATAACAAGGAGTTCAAGTAGTTAATAAAAGCGAACAATGCCCTGACAACTACATTGGTGAGATCACCAGATCCCTTTGTACTCGGAGCAAAGAAAAACTAATCTATTTTCGAGCGCTGACGGGCAACGGGGTCATAACATCAACCAGAAACTCACAACAGTTTCTGCATCAACCCATACAATACTGAAGTTTAAAATGACAAAAATCACCCAATCAATTGCATCAAGCGCCGCGCTAAGAGGCCATTGCCATAAGGCCATCAAACAAAGAAAACCCTCTCTTATTAGGGACAAGGGAGACTGGACCTATCGTCCATTTACATCATCTCTTGGGGATTCATTCATAACAACTTTTCTGTTACATCTCTGATGAAGTTGAGGAATTAGAACAAAATATTCGAATTTTTTCAAACGTCTTTGCTCTGAGTTTGAAAATTTTTGTTTCTGGTAAATTAATGCATCGGGTGAGAAATAGGAAGAAAAATCAATCTACTACATATACGACAGCTGAAACTTTTTAACACTAACCTGGGTCTCATGATATGTGTACTTTTCCCTTTTCTGTAAAAATGCTTGATCCGTAGAATTGTTTAACTCGCAAATATAAAGATCACCAGTCTCACTTATCCCCAGGTTAAAAGATACGCAATCGTGGACAAAATAACATCGAATTTGACAGATGTCACCACTTATCACCAGCAGAGAGGAGATCACGTGATCAACAAGAGCTTGACCCTCAATGTGGCCAAAAAATTTTATGTTTCTGCAGTTATCTTGTTTGAAAAGAGATCAGAAATAAATAAGTGGTTAAAAATAAAACACAATCAGCGGTGATAAACATTGTGAGTTTCGCATTTTTTATAAACTTGACGTTTCGTACGCTATTCAACATACATTTTCAAAAGTGATCTTAAGTGACCGTTGAAGAAAATGACGAAACCATATATTCAAAAATTACAACTGAGTTGTCTGGAAATGAGATTACGAATTTTAAAAATTCTTAACAGTAAATAATACAAAAGGCAACAGCTAATAAAGCATCAGCTAAGGTCTTGAAGAGACTTGGAAGTGTTCAGTCTTCCCAAGACTGAACACTCAAGTCCCTAACAAAAAATGATCACCCTTCAGCTATTGCTGACCATATCACTGCCACCGGACATAGCATTAAATGGGATCACTTTGACATCTTAGCACCTGGCAAAACAGATTATCATTGTAAGACAAAAAAAACATTGTTTAAGAGAAGGGGCGCCTGTGATTCACCGTTGCTAATCGTGTGTGGAGGCCACGTGATTTTTCCCGGAATGTGTGGAAAATACAATTTGATAAGCTGTTACTCGTAGATCACTACATCATGTAAATGAGGGAATTGCATTGGTTTTAGTGCCTGTCGTCAATAAATAGCAGGCAACCTAAAAATCATCACATTGACAACTACACGCATTTTTCCTGAGGGGAGGGGGATCTGTACACAGACTACTCGATCTGTAAACAGACTATTCCCACTCAGTCTCCACCTCAAACACTCACTACCCCCCCCCCCCCCCCCCCACCCCCCAACATCTCTCTCCACCTGTAACAGCCTATCGATAAAAATTCTGATGGTTCCCCATTATAATTTTTTTCAGTTTTCGCTAAGCGACGTGTTGCATATTAGCTGTGTTTAAAAGGCAATAAAGCTTATTTTTGTTCATCATATGTTACCTCTGTCAAATACAAATCAAGCCTGTTCCTGATAACCTAAATCTATATTACGTAAACTTAGTATGTAACTTTAACTTGAATGTCCATTACCATATTTATAAGTCTTGGACCCTTCTGATTTCTACCGCTAACCTGACAGTGGCCAGCTCGAAAGCTGTCGCTTCTTGGCCACTGTGCACGTACCTTCACCGCTCGTGACTTCGGCCTTCAGCCGAAGATGTGTCGGCCTTCCACCGCACGCAAAAAAGAACCTCTGTTACCCAGGGTAAATAAGTACT
Source organism: Porites cylindrica (assembly GCA_964035525.1). NCBI lineage: Eukaryota > Metazoa > Cnidaria > Anthozoa > Scleractinia > Poritidae > Porites > Porites cylindrica. Next base: position 571,523 of record OZ037781.1, read on the forward strand.
TGTGTAATAATGTATTTTCAAATAATTGTTAGTACTAAGTAACACCCCGTAAACAGAGTAAAAAATAAAGTTGAGGTTGATAATTCACACTTAAGGCTTTCTACTGCAAGTAACTGCTGTGCACTGCAGTGAATGATTCTGAATTTTGGATGGTGGATTGCGGACTGTGGATTACCGTGGATACTATATCGCATCATTACTGTTTTGAATACAAAATGAGATGTAAAAGCCTTTCTGTTTCCGCTTTTCATCAAACCGGCTACTTAAAGTGGTAATTGAACTTCGTGTAGTGCAGTTTGGTCTGAAATCATACTTGAAATCACGCGTATGATTTCAGGTCAAACTGCACTCCGATCAGTTCAATAACCATTATAAATCTCACAAGTTGCCATCAGTTTAAGATTTGTTTTGTTTTGTCTTTCTTCATAGTTAAGCATAGTAGTGAGGTAGATTTGTTTCAACAATTTCGGAAACTAAGTAGGTTCTTGACTCTCTCCAAATACGTTGACTTTGTCGACTAAAATTGACTTGGTAAAATGACCTAATCTAAATAACTCTGATTTCGCAAAATGTTTCAAATGAAAGAACGTACCTCTATGGGAAACGTCTTACCATCTATAATAAATGCGATAACATCAGCGAAAATAATTAAATTCAAACACAGTCTAAATCTGAATGCCATAAATCAAGCTAAATATTGCACTGTTGGAGGTCAGCTTCCCTTCATTTAAAATTCACAGGACGTGACAGTCAAGACTAAACACTCTCCACCATGGAGTCGCATTTGACTTGTTTCAAAATAAGTCCAGCTGAGTCTCCTGCTGGTGGTGATACTCAAAGTAAAAAACAAGACCTGGGATATCTAGCTGTTAGCAGTTGCAGCATTTTAAAAACTCAGTGCTGGTTAATTAACTAAGCGTCTTATGTCCCTTACTTAATGTCAAGCGACTTTTTACGCACTCAGATATGTTAATTTTTTTTTAAAAAAGCTTAGTATAAATGGAAAAACAACTGACTAGGAAACAAAACATTACGTGAACTCTCTTTAGTAAGTAACAGACCGATCGATTACTTAAACGTTTAGGAATAGAGCTTGTATTCAAGTAAGTTATAGTGCTGAACTTACTACGAAACAGAATATACCAAAACAAGGAACAGAGTGGAGAAATAATAGGGTTGTATTTAATTCGACAACTGCAGCACGGCTGAATTTTATCAACTAAACCGCAATTCTGTTTAATGCGCAAAATATCCCTTCGCTGTTAAAGTCCTGCAAAATTTGGCTAACTGTTAGCGTTCCAAGAGCATCAGAAAAAAAGGTTCTTAAACATACCTTCATTATAAGAATGACTTCTTACAAACGTGGCCATGCTTTTATACAAGATCATGACGCAAAAAATCATGTAGTAGAATTTCATATTCCGTGTCAATTACTTCGGTCTACTTGAGTAAAAGTAATCTATTCTGTCACTGTCAAAAAGAAAAGCGTGTAGTGGAAACAAATGGCTGTGACCCTATCAATTATTCAGTAAGTTTTATCATGCAGACAAGAAAACAAGATGTTATAGGTAGCCTGCGATCATAGTCCTTTGTTGGTGTGGGGAAAATGTTTCAGTCGAAGTAAGTTTTAATTAAAGAAAATATTAATTTCCATACGTGAAAAATCGTCGCTGTTATGCACGCAACTTAGTTGCGAGAAAGAAAGCCTGATAAAAATTGATAACGGTCCAGAATTTTCTTTAGCGCTGCTTTTTATGCAGAAATACGTATGTTATCAAAATAGCACATAGGATGGCTGTTTTCCCCTAGCGACCGACAGAGTCGGGGTCGGAGTCTTAATTGTCAGAAGCGTAGGACTTTACCATCTGGTGAAAACAGCGTTCTGATTCCGCCTACGACTCCGTCGTTTACGATCAAGTGAAAACTGGGTCGTCGGGATGGCACTGAAGCAGAAGCAGACGAACCAAACCAATCACAAAGCGTGGGAACGTGAATTGTGATTGGTTTATACTTCCCCTTTTGCTTCCGACTCCGACAATCTGGTTTTCACTGGATCAAAAACTGAAAAACGGAGTCATAAGCAGAGTCAGAAGAAAATGGAAACGTTCTGATTCTTCTGCCTCCAATTCGGTCGCGCTTATGACTCCGATTTTTGATTTTCACTATGTCATAAGCGCTTTTACGACTCCGCTTACGATTCCGTCTCCCACTCCATCGCAAGTGAAAACCAGCCTTTTGGATCTCCATCGTGCCAGCCACCGTCTGTATCCTTTTCTCATAAAATTAATGATTGTTCTGCGCGCCTTGCAGTTCCGTGCAGCCATATCTGCCGTAGGGCAATACCCAGCGTTATGAGAATACATGTAAATTTACCAATAGTATAAAGAGGTACAGTTGACTCCCGATAACTCGAACCCTCGCTAACTCGAACCTCGCGCTAACTCGAACCAATATCGATTTCCCCTGGATTTCCGTCATACATTTACCGTAATTTTACCCTCGGTAACTCGAACCCTCGATAACTCGAAACTATCGCTAACTCGAAGTAATTTTTGTTTTCCCCCAGATCATTTCTATATAATTTTACCCTCGATAACTCGAACCATGTTTTGAGCCCTTAAAAAGTCGGGAAAAAAGAGTGTACTGCCTCCGAAGCATTGAATTTTGAATTTCCCATTGACGTGTTGTAGGCATATAGTTTACTAGTGGATCGATGGTGGAGGCTGCTGTTGTTTATCACCGTGAAATCTAACGTGAAATAGCTTTAGTTCTCAAAAAGTAAAATGCATGCTCTATTTCGGCAACGTTTTGTTACTTAACGTTCTCATTTATAATCTAAAAGTATCTTTCAATTTTCACTCAACATTTCTACAGTTAAATGTGATTAAAATGTTCACTGTGTAGTGTAAACTGTTTTTTTTTCTTACTCCCGGCCATATTCTTCGAGCTCCCGATAACTCGAACCTTTTTCGATTTCACTTGAAGGTTCGAGTTATCGAGAGTCGACTGTAATTTAGTGTAAATGTAAAAAAGTATAACTGAAGGTCCATATAACGAAGGTTAAGACAGAATCGCAAAAGCAGCCCATAACTCTCTTGTTTTACACTGCGCATCACCTGCTGGCCATAATACGGCAATTTCAAAGGTTGCAATAATTTTCACCAGTCGCCTAAAGAGAGGTAAAAAGGGCCCTTTTGTGGTCCAAATGCTTTTAACAGCGATTTTGATAATTCTACCCGGCTAAAAAGGTGTTTGTCTTGAAACTCGCACCAGTCCCTTCGCGCAAACTGATCACTTGAAGCTGAACTTGTCTCTTTGCAGCCTTATTGCGATGAAACGAGAACGGTGACCCCTTTTTTATTTGTGTTTTTCACTCGTTATGGCCAAACAACAAATACATCTTAAAGAGAAAAAAATCTGGATAGTACAAGTTGTAAATTTTTTTTTTTTGGAAAGCCGCCTTTGGAGTGACAGAAGAGTATAAGATAATGTTAAAACTGTCCACTTCTCTCCATTTTTTTAAGATCAGGTAATTTGAAGTCATTTTACTGAGAAATTATAGCCCAAACAAACAAACGGGTTTTAGGTTTTAGAAAGATTCACAGTTTTTGCTGTATGATAAGAATTTTTGATGGTTGTTCAAGTTTCGAACATTTCGCACGCAACTAGGAAAAACACACAGAATTACAGGCACACAGGGCGAAAACAAGCACGGTGACTCCACCTTTAAAAGGCTAGTTTTTACACAGCATTTCATTTCACAGCACCGGATGCTGTATCTAAGGAGTCTTATATCGTTGTTTCATCTCTTAGATTTTAGTTACAAAAAGATGAAAGACTGTTTTTAAATTTACAGGTGGGCTGATCATGTCTGTGACATAACGCTCACCCGAACTATCAGAAAAAAAAAACCACCTACTATTTTTAAATGACAAAGTAAAGATGCGTAGGACAAAATATCGTGAAGAGATGACAATTACACACTCTGTCACTGCGCTTTTCAAAACAGAATTTTAACTGAAACCCTAAATTGTGAGCATCATCACTGTTTAAGTCCCTTTCCGGAGTCAAGTTCCTATTTCGAACACTTGATCTCTCTCTATATATTACTAACTGATGACAGCTCTTCGGAAAGCATTCTATGCATTACTTACAATAGACTTTTTTCGACATATCCTCGAAGCTATTAAACATAGCGCCATATTTCATGATGTCAATTATTACATACGTACTAGTTTGACTAAGTATCTACTAGGTAATTTCTTTTAACATTTACTTTCATTTGTAGATTTTGATATTCATATTCTTATGTTTTTAGGAGAGTGCCTCTAATACGTGTTTTGTAACTGCTATCAAATTTGACGCTTAAATAAAGTTTCTTATCTTAATATTATCTCATTATCTATTTGTTGTTTGAATCTTTTATGCTAGTCCATAACTTTAGAGCTAACACTCAGAAAAGACAGAAGACACTCACACTAAAGTGTGGGTAACCTACAAACAACCCAGCAACGAGCGGCTTAATGACAAAAGAGCTTCTATCTCGGTATCTTACTTTACCCTCTAATTCTTTGTGATAACTGTTCTACAGTCCTTCAATTGAGCTAAGTCTGCAAGCCTTTATCCTGCTTTTTCCGTGCAACACGCAACAGTACGTCTGAAGTACGAGCTTGCACGACTGGTCGCTATCTATTTTCACAGCTGAAAGTCAAAGCAAGTGTATTCAAGATCTGCAAGAATCCTCTGAGGATAAGGAAAGACAGCCATGAGTTTAAAGCCATACTTTTTGTAAAGTCGAATTGCAGGAGTCTGTGCACTGGTTGTAGTCAGGACAATTTTCTCAAAGCCTTGTTTCTTGGCATGTTGGAGCAGTTCATCGAGCAGTTTCCTGGCAATTCCCATTCGTCTACAGACAGGCGATACAGACATTCTCTGCAGTTCAGCGACTCCTGGTTTGTGACTCTCATTATGAACGAGTCCCACCATTCCAACAACATTTCCACCCCACTCTGCCACCCACATGTGACACTCATCAGTAGACATGTAAGTCTTGTCAATGTCCTTCAAGTCCGAAGCCAGACAGGAATTGATGAATTTCCAGCACTCAAAGTAGATGTCGACATACAATAAAGCAAGAATAGCCACGCAAGCAAAAATGTAGACAGCGAATATCCACAAGTTCCATTTAATGGCTGCAAGGATAGCAAACACAGACAAGGCGGCAAGAATCCAACAGTATCTTGGAAAGACTACCCGCGCAACGAGGCTGATCAGCTGTTCCATTCCTTGGGTAAAAAGTTTTTGGCAGTCTCGTTGATCCAAGCTTTGGTAAGAGCGTATTTGTACTTCCTGAGCATCGTTTGAATTTGAAGGAAAACGTGCGTCAAGGACATATTCCTTGGGCGACGACATCACTTAAACACTTTCTAGAAATATATAACGACTGACGATTAATCTGTGAAAAGTCTATATCACAGAGCAAAGTGTAGCCGTTTCTGATTACATGTACGTATTACCTAAACAAATAATTTATTTTTCTGATGACTATAAAAACACGTTTGCTAGGGCAACAGTATTTTCACTTAGTAAATGGTGACGAAGCCTGTAGACAGGCAAATGACGCTTTTGGTAAAGGAATAATAGAACAAATCACACAGCCAGTCCTCCAATACTCACGCAATAAAATACTGTGTTTGTATCAAGTCGCAAAATAGCTACTTTTACCCTATGTATCTCAGACACACTCGGTGTGGTTTTCATAACAACATTCAGCTTCTCGCAACCAGCTCAAGTGTAGCCGCTAGTTAGCACAAACGATGTAGTTTTAGTAAAATTGCTCATGAATGTCACTGTTCAAATTGATTCACCTGGCAAACAAAATTGAATTGGTTACTTATATTTAGCTGCAATCGTGGGTGATTATAAAGATAGCAATCCAAAAGATCCTATTTTAGTATGAGATGGTTTTCATTTCAGGCTATTTTTGTTATTCACCACTTTCATCTACTTTTAAAGACCTGATATGATTCACTTGTCGCTATTGTGAATCGCAGCAAGGATAATTATAACTAACATGTTCCCTTTAAAAATCGCAACTAGTTATTAGCGTTTTACTTTGTCAACGCGTAGACGGAAATATTTGGAGTAAGTTTTAGTAAGGCAATCTTTAAATACAAGGGCTCATTCCTTTAGCTTCACTCTTTAATAAGGCAGAAATGACAAAGACAAGTCCGTTCTAAGATAAACACGCACCTTTTATTCCAAAGCAATACGCAGCACGATATGCTCTCTGAGCTGGTATATATATTGACCCTCTAAAACAAAAAGGAAATTCAACTCAACATGCACGCTATCCGTCTGATGCAGAAAATCCAAAAACAACTCTGAACTGAAAAGTTTCCAAAACACATGGAATCATACTTACGAGATTACTTTTATAGACTTGAATCCCGCTTTCTTGTGATGTAAACTCGGAATTAACACAATTTGAGCTGAAGAAGCGCAGAGTTTCAAAGCTAAACTGAGAGTTTGATGTTTGACTTTGACCCATAGCATAAGGGATACGTGATCATAAAACCAGAATTGTTTACTCTGTTTACATTTCTACGTGATGGTATTGAAAACAATCCCGCTATATGATTGGCTGTCAGACTCAGCATGACAAAAAGCGACGCGGCCATGGTGTCTTTCCACCAATAAGAACACGGCAACGCCTGGGAGACGTGATGTGATTTCACACAATGTACGTGGAATAGAACGGCGAATTGTTTCAGAGGGATTTGCAGCTTACTACGAGGTCTGCATTTGGCTTGCTCAATAAGTCAAAGTTAGCCGACTTAGGATACATTCTAGGTTTTGTGTATAAACTAAAACAATATTTTCTGACAAAAGCGAAACTTGAGAGAAGCGTGAACAACGTCTGGCTTGATCCATGGTTTAAATCTTAAATCCTCCTCTCAGACTGACTGACAGACGACCTGCACGAATCACGTTCGTTGCCGCGAACCAAGCTCCACAAGTTTCTCCACAAAGTGTACGCTAATATGATTTACGAATGCCGTAAAAAAATTCTTCCTTTTCGTCGGTCTCGTATAATACAGTAATAGCCCGCGTATAAGAACCTGGGTTTTAAGAACCTGTTAGGCTAAAATTTTCATTTTAAGCCTCCTCCACCTAAGAACCTATTTAGGCTAAAATTTTAAGTTAGGTTTTTATCAGTGGGGTTGCTGTAAAAGTGTATAGGTAGAAACTGCTGAATTAAGATCATCATCTAGGACATATGCTGTACCTGCACTGAACTGCCTATATAGGCATTGCTCTATGGTACAAATAAATGATTTATACTGTATTATTAGATGATATTTATAATATATATAGTATATTCAGATGAAATTCATATGAAAATATAAGAACCTATTTTAAGAACCTCGGTAGCCTAAATTTGCTTTAAGTACCATTTATATAAGAACCTATTTAGGCTAAATTGAAAAATTCAGGTTCTTATACGCGGGCTATTACTGTATCCTACGCGCCCGGGCTAATTACAGGTCCGGCTGGTCTGAAATACAAATAACCGTGACAAACAAAGGCGGGAGAAATACATAACCCCTGTACAACATAAAACGTCCCGGCAAAAAGGCTTAAGCCGGGAACAACCTCGGTTCAGACATCAGAATTTTATCTAAATCTTTGGTGCTCTAGCAAAACTCTAACTCTCGTTATCATGGGCATGAAGAGCAATCTTTAAAAAGTTAGAGACGGTGAAAATTTATTTACTGATTCCGTCTCACATTATCGCCTTAAAGTACATTGACGCATGAGAGAAATGACATGCGTCCTCTGTCTGGTCAGCTGCCTTGAATAAGCTACCATTTTCTTCTTTGGTTAGCACCAGGGTCAGTGAAAATGGTGAAATGCATTAACCTTCTTGGTTCTAATGCGAGATTTAAAAAAAGAAAAAAAATTTCCGCATTCTGTCACAACGGACCCTCGATATAACTCGATAGTTAATTTACAAAGCAAATTAACCCACGGAACCAAGGGCGTCTCCCAATAACGGGAGGTCACAATTATGATCAAGTCAAGTCAATTACTACATTGTGAGCACCGGTAGACACTTTTGAATTCAAGTTATCCCCGGTTCAGACCCGTACCATGGAAGTTAATAGCCTGTTCCAGGCGTTCAGATAGTGGGGAGCGGTGCAAAGTAAAAGGGAGCGCGAAAAAGTAAAAGCGAGGGAGGAGGAGAGGTGAGAGAGGGAACGCCTGTTAGATTTGTTTTAAATAGACTCTTCCGCCCAGTCAGACCACATCAGCTGTAGGTGGTCTTCACTTGTCAATCAAGACTGGTGTTACAGCCCGATGCATTTATTATTTTTCTTGCGAATAAATCGAAGTTTGTCAGATCAAAAATTAATATTATGTATACATAATCTTACTAAAAACCCAATGTAAGACTTTCAGACAATAGAAGGCGGGAGAAGTATTCATGTATAATGAATTTATTTACGGCTTTAAAAACATGATTTCAGCGTGTACGTGACAAAAAATTATGAATCAAGCGACAAACAAATATCGCTCATTTCGATAGAAAGCCGTTTCAATACAGATCGTTAACTCAAGCAATGAAAATGCACAACAATTGAAGGGAAAATTTACTATTCGGTGATTGAGTGGACCTCGTCAATAGCGATAGCGGCAACTTGCTTTCCAAGCTTTTCTTTTTGAAGTCCTTTTGTCCATTCATTAGACAACCACGATTTGGCACTTCAGTAAACAATTTCACAGCTTCCACTTTTAACGGCTTCATCCATATCTTCTCCCATCATTGCCGCCGCTACTCCGATCTGACTTGTTCAAATATTCCACTTGGTCCATGATGGTAATCAACGGAGTTACCACAACAATCGTAAATGGCATTCTATCCTGCCTTCATTCCAACGCACGCTTTATTCGAGGAAAAAACTGGAAAATAAGAATTTTTCCAAAGCCAGTCGGTGAGAAATTGCTAAGACATCTATCCTACCGACTACGTGTTTTAAACAGTTTCTTTGCTCTTCGCTTTTAGCCTCCACGTTTGGAAAGTCACTCAGCGCTGTGTTTGTTGCGAGTTTGAATTCTGCGTGACGGCACGTAGAGTCTGTCATAACGGCCATATCGCATTTCTCGCTGTGATCGAAGACGCTCCACTGTTGACAAAAACTGTCAAAATCAACCAATCAGAGGGTATACCAGGATCTGGTATACCGGAACGCACTTTTGTTAAGAATTCTTACAAGCGTTCCCGCACCTCTCTCCCCAGTCCCCCTCTACTTTTCATCGCTTTCTCTACTCCACACCGCTCTCCACTATCTGAACGCTTGGAACAGGCTAGGAAGTTAACTGTCCTTTTTCTAGCACCGGCTTTGATTCGCAGTTCGAGTTAGATGCTAAAGTTTTCATGTACCAAATCTAGTGAGTAGTAAATTACACTCCTTTTCGAATCTATACATCATCAGTTATGTCTGACATTAAGTTTGTGTAGCTGGCCTCAGGAGTAAACCTCATTCATGAGAAGACTTCAATGATAATTTGAATTGATATGTTTTTTAAGGTAATCTTGATCACTATAGGATGCAGTGTGGCTGAGCAGTTAGAGTGCTGGACTTGTAATTTCGGAGACCCTGGGTTTAAGTCCCGCCCTGACTGCTAGCTGGATTTGTTCTCAGCAGTCCCAAGTTCAACTCCCTGGCCACACTTGTAGTTCGTCTCCTACCAGTTGGAATTTTTAACCACATGATGTTATGTCCCATTTAAATTATTTATTTCATTATCCCTGAAAAGCGCCATAAGGGGAGAGGATAATTAAAGTATTATGATGATGATGATCTCCGTAGAATTAGTGTTTTTGTCCATTGACAAGTAGGGATCATCTCAGAAAATTTTATTGCAAAGCTCTTGAAAAAGAGCTTCCAATACATGGTGTATATGCTACTTCATTTGTAGAGTACATAAATCACTACGTGCTGGCAGATAGATTGAAAAAATTAAATAAGAAAGGTTTATACTCCTACCATTAAATCCCAGTACAAAGTTCCCTGCTATTAAATGGAGCTGGCCTCATATGCTTTCAACTTGAACATCTTAAAGCTATCCAGATCCTAATAATGCCATTCCACTGAAACAAAAATAAACTTATTTGTGAGAAATGAATTGTTGAATCTTGGATTCTGGCAGGCATGAACTGAATAGAGTAGGGGGAGGGCCATAAACAGGAAGGAGAAGTCTCTTTTCCCCCAATCCCTCCACCCTCTAGTATCTGCTACAGTGAGGCTAGTCTAGACCAAAGGAGGATCCCCAATAGATTTTTGGTGGGATCTTAAAGAAAAATGGAGGCGAGATTCAGGATCAAAAGTATTCACATAAGGAAGGATGTCAAAACTAACCATTAGGATAATGGGATTGTGATAAAATTTAGGTCTGGATGACAGCACTGAAGAACCCTATTGGGGAGCCTCAGTAAAGGGTGTGTGTGTGTGTGAGGGGGTGTCTTGAATCCTCTGGGAAAGTGCCTGAAACAATTCCGCAACTGTTACATCATGGTAAGAGTAACACAATATGAAGACTTGGGATACACATTGGCTATAATAGAAGTTTCGATACAATGTGGTACAGTCAAACCTCCACTAACCACCACCTCTCTACAACTGCCATTTTTTTCGCTGACAGTCAATACATTCACTCTTGTTTCAGCCTCTCTACAATGGCCACCTTTCTACAATGGCCACTTTCTTCTGTCCCCAAGGTGGCCAATTTAGAGATCAGGTTCACCTGTAGTTTAGAAGATTTCCCTTGAGTATGGTACAGGAAAGGTTTGTAAAGAAAATAGAGCTTATACACGAACGAAACGAGGTGAACGTAAAGAATGTACAAATAATTAGCACCTCAGCCTTTGAAGGTCATATCTGTAAAACCGGACTAAGGGACAAACTGGTACAGAGTAAGCTTACATTAAATTGGTTTTTATTCTAATTTCGTGTTGAATTCCCAGTACCCAATTTGTTCGCGAGGACGTGACATACCCATTTGAGCTGCAAAGTAGTAGCTACGGGCTCCAATTTGTTCTTTTCATTAGAGAAAAAGCGTAGGAGACGTTTGAAGCTTTTAAAATCAAATGAAAGAATTAAAATGTATAAGCTTAATCCAAATTTCCCAAGCTATTTTGTTTCGTCAATGAAGAAGCATAAATCACACAAACCTCACAGTCAACCAAATTGTCTTCATTCGGTTCAAATGTATAGCCGAGTTCATAATATCTAAATATTTCACAGCGCCTTCTCTCCATTCCACTGCAAAAATATAACAGTGTCGCTTGGTTGTTTAATTGAGTTTCCGGCGCATTTTAACTCCAAATCTGCGCCGGCGTCACTGAACAAGCCTGGACCAAGCTCAACGAGCTTGGTCCAGGCTTCCGGGCGGCGAGCTTTGGCGTTCAAAGCGCCGGAAACTCAAATTAAAAACCCAACCCCCGCCCCCTGTTTTTTTTTGCAGGGGAAGAAAGTTCTAGTCCGGCTCTCTATAAAGGACACCCTCCCCGATATTCTTCAAAACCAAACGTATTAATTAATGTATTAATTAACTGAAGATCACGACTTCATGTGTTGGTTTTTATCTTTAGCTGTACCAGCCTAGCAGCTTCATTTTTCCCTCCTCTCGTCTCCAACCTCCGCCCTACGTCTCGCGCGCTCCTCGCGCGAAATACTCTCGTTAACCTTGCTTTCATTATATCCCTTATGCACTAGTCAGTAGAAAGCCCCGCACCCCCATACACGGGGAGTGCGGGTCATTAGCGGGATATTTCAGCGGTTTTTGACTGCCACTTTTGCCACGGTGGTGGGGTTTTCAACAGCATTAGATCCAAGTATCAGCGAGCGATGACCATTGGAGGGGCTTAGACAGGGGGTTAGCCTTTGAGCTTTGAAATCATCTTGAATAGGCATGGTACTGGAAAGGAAGCATTAAACCTTGTATCGGACGGAAAATAACTGGAATATTGATGTGGATGGGGCTAATGTAGCCATACCATAATCGCTTGGAGAGTTTGAAGTTTGGGCAATTCTGTACCTCAGGGTAGTTATTGCTCAAGTTTTCAATTATGGCTGTGTGAGGTATGGACAGCAATGTTGATTTTACTAATTGTAAATGTTCAATTTAAGGCAAAAATTCCTGAAATATACTAATTGTGATCCACATTGCACATTTGTGATTTTTAAGGTACGGTATCGCCCAGTGAGCGGGACACAAAGGTGACGTTTTTACGTACAAAATTGCCCCGCCTAGCGAGGAATTTGCTCCATTTAGAAGGCAGGACTGGTCTAATACCACGCTTTTCTCCGGATATGGGAGTGCGGGGCTTTTTGCTGAATAGCCGTTATAAAGCGCATGTTATACACTTGAGCCGGCCACTCTATGACTTCGAACTTCATGTGCTAGAGCTTTTCCACTTTGCGTTCTAGTTCTATGGATCGATAATTGATACCATCTTCTGGTTGTTTTAAAAAGCATTATATCGCCCTATTTTGACAATGCAAGTGCCCCCTCTCAAATCAGCCCTGCCACGGGCTCTTAGCCCTCCCTCTCTATTTTGCCCTGCCTCATCCCCCCCCCCCCCCCCAACCTCAAACGTGCTTTTAATAAATAAGCCACACGGGGCGCTTAATAGAATATTTACATTATTTTATTATCAGCAAGATGAGACACCTTTTACATTCCTCTTTTCCTGAGTTCTCCCCCACGTCGTCCACCTGATCTACTAGTATAGTTAGCCACAAGTTTTCTGACATAGATCACTGTGTAACGTTTGTCACAGCAGCCGAGTTAAGTTGAAATCCTTCCTTACCTCCGTTTCAGGACTTCTGGCGTTAGTGAGGGGCTCTTTCTATTGTGATTCCACTTTACTCACTGATAGCTTGAGTAAAGTCTTTGAAGAGTTAGGAAGTTATATAGCGAATGTAACGACTGGAGGGAAGATTTCAAATGAACTCAGCAACGTTTTTGAGCGTTCTTTGTGTGTCTCTTTCTCAACTTTGCTTTGTTGTGACGAAAAAAAGATTGATTGAATCACTGATTCAATCATTGTCGCCAGCTTACTATAATTAAGAGGGTTTTTGTTTTTATCCTTTACTAATCTTCTCTGTTTCCGTTTTGGGTTCGATTTCTGATGCCTTAACAGGTTTAATAGAGTGAAGATTAGTTACCCGAAGTTATTTATAGAGCAGGGGACTGGGACGGGGATGTTCTCACGTAAACAAGAAGGCTTTGCTACGTGCTTACCGTAAATCTTCTATTCAGCACCCCCACTCAAATAAGCCCCCTCTCTCTAATAAGCCGCCCCCCGTTTTTAGGGGAATAAAGTTAATAAGCCCCCCTCTCTATTAAGCCCCGCATCCCCATCCCTAATAAATGATAGACTGTATTAATCAATCACGGTGGTTTATTTACCAACTGATTCTGATCCTCGGCTGCATGACCTAAAACTTCTTGTACTTAAGCTTTTCGACTTTGTATTCTAGTCCTTTATGGAGAACTGATACCCTCGTCAATTCGAAATTAAATAAGCCCCCCCCCCCCCCCCCCCTTCAAATGGGCTTGAAATAAATAAGCCCCTGGGGGGCTTAATAGAGGAATTACGGTATTCCGAAGCTGGGCTTTTGTACATCATGCTTTTGTTTGCCCACTAATATGTTTCATCTTTATGATTCACTTTTTCCTCTTAAATGCTCGGTGTCCCGTAAACGTTACTTAATTGCTCGATAATACAGAGATTAAATTAACTGCAAGAACCGGTTGTCAAAACTGGTTATCGACGTTGGATCTCTAGAAAAGAGATCTTATCAGCTAAAATATTAAAGAACCGAAATACGAGAAGTCCAAAGGCCACTGCAAAGCTGATCGTAACAACGTGTATTGCTTTTTCGTAACGCATTGTAAACCTGAAGAGGGCTGGTATGGCCAGCCGAAATATTGTTATGAAAAAGCAATCCACGTCGTTACTGTAAGCTTTGCAGTAGTTTCTGGACCTGTCGTTTTTTGGTTCATCATACAGACCCGATCTGCCCCCAGATCGGGTCCAGACCCCCCAGATCTGCCACTGAAAAAAAAAAATCCGTGTCGATTGTGAAGGACATTATAGAGTTCGTTTAAATAGAACACTTTCTCAACTGAAATTTTCGCGTTGTTTGTTGGCAGTGGATTGCCAAGAAATGTACCAAAAAGTGCGATGCACGGGCAAAGTTGTTGTTTATCTAATTAAGATTAAGAGTCGTCTTGGTCGCCGTCGTCAGCAGATAAATAATCTTGAACAGTTTGACAGGACTTTAACTAGTATTTCCCTGAAATTCCTCTATTTTCACTCTTCACTTGTGCACGTGCAATGCTTATTCTTGATTGGTTAATAAGAAGCATAACTAATTAGAGCGGCAGCACCAATATCTTATCGGTCAAGTTGCCGGTATGATGAACTGAAGCGGAAACAAAAAGGCTTTTACAACTCATTTTGTATTTGAGACAGAAGTGACGCGATATAGAGTAAAAATAGTGCGATTTAAAACAGGAATGATGCGATTTAGAACATGAATCACGCGATTGAGAACAGATGTGTTTTAGAGCAGAAAATAGTATGATTTGTGAATTAATCACATGAGAGCCAATCAGTTTGCAGGGATCAGCAGTGATTTCAAAATGGATACAATAAAGAACCTTATCGGGCATCAAGTCGATCTCAATTCTTTTCATTGTCTGAACCGACGTCCACCGAATAGTTCATAAAAGTCCATATTGTAACCACTTTTACCCGTTTATCGAGTGCTAAATAAGTAAAATGATTTTTAAGGATCTTATTTAGCATATCAGATTTAGCGGTTTCGGGCGACACCCCTGCCAAAAACAGAACGTTCATATGCTCATGTTTTGTTTTTTTTTAAATTTACATTTGATCTTTTGATATAAAGCTTTGTTCTCCCAAAAACTGTAAGTGCTCTAATCCTGAACCAAGCCAGCTGCGGAGACAGTGGATTCAAAAGTATTCTAACTATTACGTCCCAGTAAGATGGAATACTCACTGCCACACCTTGAAGGTTTCTATTCAAACAGATCAAGAAACGACTATAGAGTTGAGAGACTATTGACAGTTCAAGAGATGCTATTGGAATATAGTTTGGTTTTTATCACTCTTGGATGTTTTCTTCTATTGTCTTTACCCCTAAAACTCTGTCGCGGAAACTCCAATGATATTAACAGTGGAATCACTTGGGTGTAGTGGATCAAGAACCGCGATCTTCAAGCTTCAAGACGAGAAAAGTTCAAAGTACAAAGAATCTAAACGAGTGGCAATTTAGGAAATAAAGCAGAACTGAAAAGCGAAAGACTATCAAATGAAGAAGGAAACTTGTTGAGACGACACTCAAGTAATCTACGATTTAATACCAAAGCTTACTGATCTCTAGATATTAAATGCTGATAAATTGAACAGCCAAACTTCAAGCAAGAGGTGACGCTATTCTTAATAAAATGATGAAACTATTTGATAATAATCGTTCATTTGGTGATATACTACTTGTACGAAACTTGAGTTATAACATGATTACTCTGCAGAGACACAAATAATAATAAAAAGAGTATTGCGGGATTATGCCTCGACAGTTTCATGATAACACGAGAAATGCCGGCAATGATTACAGACTAAACTTGATTGCGGACTAGAGAGGACTTTAAAGCTTTAAAGAGCTTCTCAAACAACTTTAGCTACCAGGATTTAATCGAAGGATTTTGGGAAGTGCGGAAAGATGCGGAGTGCAGATCCAGAAATCTGCCTTCAGTCACGGCCTGTTGTCTTTAGGTCTTAAACTCCTAACAAGTTTAACTTCTGTTTTAAAGCCTCCGAGTGTTTCGTGAGGTACTATATGATACTAAATGGCTTTGCACGTGCCACACGTGAGCTTCATCAACCTAAAGAATTTAAAAATAAATTCTAACCGTTTTTCTATTAAGTTAAAAAAGGCACGAGGCTAGCTCTATTGCAGTTAAAATGCCTGAAATGTTTCAAGTCAAGTTCGAAAAGATGGCCAAACCAACATAAATTTATACTGGCAGGGGACCAATCTCTTAACAACTGATGAAAATAACTACTCCATCTTTGAAGTCCTTTTCTGAATTTCAACATCTCCCTCTTGAACGCGACCAAAAGGAGCTTAACCTTTAGTGAACAACGCTGTCATCCTTCCTGGTAACTGATTTTACAAGACTAAAAACGTTTTATTGCATGCACGATTCCTACACCAAAGTTGTTTACAACAACCGGAATGTCATGAATTCGCCAAAAATTTGATATGCATGATAGATAGTTCCTTCCGATCAGTGAGAGGGAAGAGGGAGGGGACGGGGGAAGTTTTCTTTACATCGACAGTATATTCAGTCTTTTCATAATCCCCCTTTCTGAGATAGGAGTGGATAGTTCGCGATTCAGTTACAACCATGGTATTTTAACAGCAATTCGTAGGAAAAGCCGAGAGAGAGTTGTGATTAGTTTTACACGTCCAAGACACGCCTCGAAAGAAGGTCCGAAGAAGGTTCAGTCAGTTATTTCTTCACTGTGGCCACCTAGCATCTTGACAGTGAATTAGAAAACCAGATTGTTTCACTTCTTTGAAAACGACACAACGCAGTTATTCTAAATTCCTGCGTCCTGGCAACATTTCTCATTCCATGTTTATGACATACGTGTATACCGTAAGGGTACTATCGTCTTTCTACTGGTCCATTCAGTATTTATAAAGATAATTTTACAACGACAACCGGTAGAAGCTGTTTCTGAAAATATATCTTTTGGTGTAACTATACTAAAGTATTTGATGATAAGGGCGCCTTTTTACTCTATCTATGGCAATATCAAGCAGAGAATAATTACTCCTTTTTTACATCAGGTCAAAAACTGTTATTATATACTGTATCCCATTTTAGGCTGTGAATTATGAAACATGGTGCACACGGTATGGCAATATACCTCCCCCGGAAAGGTTTCTTTGATGAACAATAACAAATTAAACCGTCAGTTCCTCAAGGACTAATTGGTCACGATTTTAAACGAGCTGTTAAAGTTTTTTAGTCTCTTTAGTGCGAGAGAGGAAAGGGTTTCTTCTAATATTGGATATTAAGCGATTTGACAACTTCATCAGCATTTTATTTCTTTTTACTACATTAACAACGCCATTAATTGAAAAAACCGATCCAGAGTAGTAACAGACACAACTGATTGTTACTGACTTTGAACCCACCAGATGTAAACTTTTTTTTATAAGAAAACCTTCATGTTCTTTAGAACTGAACTAATTTTTTTTTCATATTATGTTTTTTTATTTGCCTCTGTGACCAACACGTGCAGTCAAACATTGCACTACAGAAGTACTTCTGGTCAATCAATTAATTTATTAATTAATGAACTCTTGTGGTTCTAATACTTCAGACTATTTTCATATGCGTGCAGCAATTTTCTCTAATCCGAGGTTTTGGTTTTCTAAAGGGGTTTTCATCTTTCCTTTACTTACATTTTCCATTTGAATAGATTATTTTTTTATCTGTCTTTTTCCTTCTTTGTTAAGACAATGCACGCGTGAGTCCCCTAGGTTGGGTTGGTTTGTTCCAAATTGTCCATGTGGGACTGTCTGTTTCAATATGGAACTTTTTAATATGCGTGGCGTGCATCCTCCGTGAACATTTAATCCGCAAGAGTTAGCTTTCACGTATACATAACCGAAAGCTATGATGATAATAAATATTAGTCGATTTGATACAGAAAGAGTCTCCCACAACACAAAGCTAGATTTATTTGTTATATAACAACACAGCTGTACTGAGCTACTTAAGACAGTACTTTATTTTACTAAGGTTGATTTGTTAAGGCATGACTATTGGGCAAGAATCGTTCGAATTCAAAATTATTTCCCAGCCATGCAAACCAAACTTGACCGATCGCAAATTTCGATTTCGCAAGCCAACACAGCGTATTTATAAGTTAAGGAGCAAAAATGGACCCCAATACAATCCAGACGTAATTTCACATCAATAGGTGCGGTGAGCAAAAAAGCTTTTCGTCTCTTCTACCGACTTTGCTTTTACCGTTTAGGTAGCTAAGTACTTGTCTCTCTCCGGCCGCCCGCTGTTGAAGAAAAAGCTGGACGTGAAAAATGTTACAGAGCAATCAGTCAAATTTTTTGAGCGAATAATTAAGAAACGTTTCCCTTACTTAACATCCCTCAGGAAATGAAGGTGCAGGAAGCAATCGTTCACTTTATTCCAGTATTTTTTTACTCGCTTCTATAGTAAACATCACACAAATACTTTACTTATTGCCTAATAAATTCACTACTACTATGCTGTAAAAAGTCTGACGGCCGTACTGTCGTTATTGAATTCTGCTTCCATGAATTGGCAGGGGTTGTATTCTCCGAATAAGTTGTAATGGACTATTACAAATCGTAGACAAAACAGCAAGTTCGGATTGATGTATTCTGTCAGTTCCACCAATCAATGGTACATGACTGGCTCCGTTGTACTCACACAAGGACTACGTTGATTCTTCTGTGCATGAAGCTCCATTGGAGAGGTCAGTTATGTCACAGCAAGTAAAGGCATGCTATATAAGCATTTGTCGATAGAGTGCATTTTTGCTAAGGAACATTCAGGTTTACCATTGTTTTTCTGGGCGATACACCATCTTACTCTTGGGTCACTCTTGATAATACGGATTTCTTATTTACCGGGTGGTTGTGGAATTCGATCATTAAGCGTCCCAAAACGTCCATGATTTGGACAGTTTTACAGATATAGTCACAACCAAAACGAAGCATAGGACAACAACAATTAAGCTGTACTCCAGGAGAAGCTCTTGAGTCGTGATAAGTCGCTCCACAAGAAAATTGTTTCTTCGCGGGTTACTGTTGAGCCATGGCGCGGCGTGCTCCATTGAAAATCAGTGGCTACTGCCTTTAAGCTTTCGCTTTCTCGATTCGAGACCTATATATTCGAAAGTTCAAATTTGATTTAAACGTTCTTACACGTGACCTGGATCTCAATTTTTTTTGGTTGCAGCTCAAACTTCAAAAACCAAACTTTAAACTTCGACCTTAATTTTCAAAATATTTTCTTGAACGTTTTTTTTTTAATATCCTTTTCCTAATTTTAACATCTTTACAGTTTCAGGAGCCACAGTTTCCACAGTTTTTCTCCGAGTATGCTGAGGAAAGGAAAGGCGCTGTAAATTTGAGTTTTTATAAAAAGGAAAAATACTCCAGCGGCAAATGATGTCTGTGAGGGGAGTAATTTCGTGTTAA
The DNA here is from genome assembly GCA_964035525.1 of Porites cylindrica. NCBI lineage: Eukaryota > Metazoa > Cnidaria > Anthozoa > Scleractinia > Poritidae > Porites > Porites cylindrica. The sequence goes on from OZ037781.1 coordinate 590,887, forward strand.
AGGTCATAGATGACACGGAGACACATTCTATTTACCGGTAATTTGAATTATTAAAAACTGAATCATTGGATAATGCAATTCTAGAGCTCTGATTGGCTTAGCCACCATGGTATATGAGCCATGATTATACCATGCTCTCCAAATATGATAACTGTACGCTTCTGCTCAAAATTAAAAACAAGCTGAAAATCGGTTGTTTTTACAATTAAGGACAGGACTAATTCTCCATATTTTTTGGGCGTTTCTAATAAAACAATTATTTCACTTGCACTTATTGGATATGACATTATTATAGCCAACTCATATCCAACGCGCACTCGTGGAATTGAATTGTTAAGTATAACACTATCATAAGAATCAAAGAAAGCCTCTAACATAAAAATTAATAAAACAGCACTACCGTGATATTCAACCATACTAGCAAACGTTCATACTGACAGAAGAGGGCAGAAGAATACTTAACTGTACACTTTTAGAAATTTCGCCTCGTTAAAATACAGTTTTGTGTAGCCAGAGGTTTTTTATTATACCTGACAAGGCGTGCGCAAGCTCACAATCTCGATTCTTTCGGGTTTTTAACTAATCCTAAATTGCTTAAAAAATGATTAGGAAAAGGAAACTACTTTTGTTGAGGTTCTCATTAAAGTTCTTAATTATATTTTGATTGTTAATTTAACTTTAACTTAAAGTGACACACTTTCAATATATGATTTCTAACACGAGCTCGAGTGATTAAGCTGTTTCAAACAGGATATCTCATCTCTCAGGCCAAAAAGGTGCGCATCTAACACGAGGTCAAACCTTGAGAGAGCAGTTTCTGTTATTTTTTTGGCTCTTTATCAAATGTACAGCAAAACCCAAATCTGTTGACACGCTTTGACAAAGGGCTAGAGCAGGAAACGTTAGCTTTAACTTTTTTCCCCAGGGGAAGTGTTTGATGGGGGGGGGGGGGGGGAGTGGGGGCGGGGGGCTACTCAACCAAGTCAACCCCTCCGCCTTTTCACCGTTGGCAAAAAAGCTATATCTCTTTAACATACCTACTAAATCGGTAAAACAGCAAGTATTCTTGTTATTTTCGTGTAACGTTTAATAAATCAAAATGATATAGCTTTCCCGTGGTCTTTTTGAAACATTTTGATCGATAGCCCTTTTTAATGCTTAGATGATAGATTTTCCCACCCTTGCATATACTACAACTAGTGAAATCCCTACCCTTTCATATACCCGAAGCCTGATTAAAGGTACCCCTTTCGGGCGGAGCCTCTCTGCTCTGTGTAACCCCCCCCCCCCCCCCCCTTCCCGTGGACAGCTTCCTTTATTATCTCAGTTGATAATTCCAAATTTTTGTGTTTTTATATTCCACGCCCTCTCGTCAAACTTGTCTAAAAGTTTGCCAAGAACACATAACATAGGATTAAGTAACCTTAACCGTCAAACATAACTTTGAGATGAAAATGGAAAGATTTCAAATACATTGTAATAGTTTTCCGTAGCAGATTAAGATATCCATTTTAAAGATCAACAATCTCCAAATACCTACCGATTCAACGTTTTTGTAAGAAAATCACATATATAAACATTCACGGTCAATTATTGTTTAAACTGGTTTATCCAGAAAACCTTACATATTTTTTTCACAACAGCTAATCTGTGTTTACCTTTGGAAATGGTGGTATTTGACAAAATATAATACTTCTGTTGAATATTATATTTTAATTAATTGAAGAGAAAAAAGGATTGAACAGGAACGCTATTCTACCGTAAATCCTCTATTAAGCACCCCCCTCTTAAATAAGCTTCCCGTCTGTAATAAGCCCCCCCCCCCCCCTTTTCAGGGGAAGAAAGTAAATAAGCCCCCTTTCTCTTTTAAGTTCCCCTCCCCTCCCCTTTATTATCCTTCAACAATAATTGATAGACTGTATTAACAATGACGACTGTTTAAGTTCGTGTGGACTGATCCAGGATGGTTTGTTCACCAACTGGAGGTTCGGATTTGTTTTTGATCCTCGGCTGTATGACCTCCAACTTCTTGTACTTGAGCTTTTCCACTTTGTATTCTAGTTCCTTATGGAGAAATGATACCATCGTCTGGGCTAAATTTAATATGCACCCCTCTCAAATAAGCCCCCCGTCTCTACAAAGGACCATTAAGCCCCCTCCCCCTTCCCCCCCAAATGTGTTTGAAATAAATAAGTCCCCGGGGGGACTTAATAGAGGATTTAAGGAATACGAAAGGCGACTCGAATTTTTGTGTAGGGCTCTTGGGGGCTTGGTTTAATATCTTGAAAACACAGGCAAGAAAGCGAGCATCATGCTGGATCTCCATATTTGACCCAGATTCAAATATTGAACATTTGATCTCAAAAAATAACACTATATTGGCATCCTGTAACTGTTTTTAATTCCCTAAACCACGTTTTTTAAAAACCAGTTAAATTCTGTTTATTTTAGAAGACAGCCAGATTTTTCAAGTCTATGCCGTTTGATTTGACACGATGTCGATATTGTGTTTCACGACATGTGTAAATTCACTCAAACGACTACCACTACTTGATCCCGTTTAAGCAGAGGAAGTAAAACCTAAAAAAATTATGGCATACATCGAAACGAAATGACACAGCACTGCTTTCTTTTGATTTAGTCTAAAAGAGGACTGTGTACTTTACGGAAGACACGGTCTTATCCAACTCTTTGAAACACTTTGAATCAGAACCAGACGAGTAATTGACCATCATCTTGGAAAACCTTTTCTTTATCTCTCTGCTTGACCATACTACACGCTGTTCGGCAACATGACATGCGAGTATTCTCATCCGGTTAATTCCAAAAACCTTTGCTTTTTAATTACTGAATACTGAAGGCCTCGATGTACCATCTCTTTAGGTCATGAAACAATAATGCTATATAACCTATAAGGCCGTGGCCTTTTCAGAGAAAAAAAGGCAATTTTCTCACTATGGGGCTCGATTCTAAAAAGTCCTTTTAACATTTAAGGCCTAAAGCCAATATTACAAATAAATAAAGAAAGGTTGTGCGGGGTTCTGGCCCAAAATAGACTACGAGTAGTCCCCCATTTTTCCTCAGGTATAGTAGAGCGAGCGAAACGCGAGCGCGCATGAAAATCACCACCGCGTGTCGCCTTTTCTCGCGTGGGGTGACTTTCACGCGCGCTCGCGTTTCGCTCGCTCTAATATCCCTGGGGAAAAATGGGGGACTACCCGTTGTCTAGGCCCAAAAATGAAGCCCAACTTCTTTAGCTGACCCCATAGGTTTACTACGTTAATTATTAAATGTACTTGTGAGATCTTGGATAAGATAGCTAGTTTCCTTGCACGAGAAGGCATCGAGGCTTTCGAGGAATTAGAGTGTTAAGAGACACAGCCAAGAACCTTTACCACAATCTGAAAATACCTGTACTTGAAAAAATGAGCCTTAAATACATGAAACGACATGTACTGTTAATTTGGCTATTTACACTTTAGAAAATTCCTAATTCTCACGTTCAATGCTCTTTTCGGAAAATCATATAGATCAACAAAAGAATTCAGGGTCTGGATCATTTCTGAAACTTTCGATTTTCAGCTGAGAAATTAATAACTCTGGAAAATGAAAAATAATGGTTATAATCTGTACGAAAAAACGGATTCAAAAGGGAAGGTCGACAGGTACTCGGATCGAAAACATTCGACGAAGAAAAGAAAAAAATGTATATTTAGTTCATTATATAAAGGATAGCATGGCGTACAAAAAATTGGGTGGATTACTTTCTTTCATCATGAGTTAGTTTGAAAATCTACACTTAATTTTTTAAATGTACACATTTTATCCATTTTAATGCCGTGTTTGAGTTTCATTCGTTTCTTGATAGTTATGAAAGGCGATGCTCAAAAGAACTTTTCATACTTTATTCGTTTAGTTTGTTTGTTATTTATCTTGCAGATATTACAAATATTATTATTACAAATTTGTCATGCCTGATTAATCCATTTTTTTTGGCTTACAGTGATCTTTCAATGTCCAAATATGCCAATAAAACACTGAAGTGTAATCCCTTCGTAGAATTTGACAATATAGATGTTATCATCGTCCTAGCAACACGGTAGGCAGAGAAATCGTAGACTGGTACAGCTCACAAAGCTACGTTTCCCGGTTAGCTATGGAATACACAACAATCAACAGAAACTTACAAAGAAGTCGGAGTATTTCTAGAGTGCAGAGCCTCTTAACAGCTCAAGAACTGCTATTTGAATACAGTTTGGTCATTGCAGCAGTGGCTTGCTTTTTGCTATTGACGTTTTCTTTTAAAAATGGAAAAATCGTCCAAGACTATGAGCGGCTGTCATACCTTGCAATTTAAACGTCCTGCCTATCTGTTGACGATCACCAATAATGGTTAGAGGAGCGAACCAGGAAGATGATGCAATAACAAAAACAGCTGAAGAGAATTATATGGCACGGAGGATACCTACGATATTCATGCTAAGGCTCTCACTTACCACCTTCTTTGACCCGAGCAGGTCCATGGAAGAAGTAAACACTTTATTGTCGACTGAACGCTACTTGAATCATAACAGGTGTGAATAAACTGGTACTTGTAATGCCATGCCTATAGCGACATATTCCACTTATATCTTCAATCACTGCGACGTTCATTTATAGGCTACTTCCTAGTAAACGAAAAACTTTCACTTTCAGAGTGAAGTTAATTGTAAACCTTCCGTGCGAAAATAAGTTATTTTGTTTGGGAATTTAAAACTATTTTCAAATCAAAGCTTGGGTTTCTAGGATAGCTTAGGCCAATTCAGGAATGGCCTGCTTAGAACAGGATTCGCTTGTTTTTAGGGTAAGTTAAATTCTTAGCTTATGTGTCAAAGTAAGTCCTATTCTATTTTGACAAGAAAAACGTATTACCCACCCACTTCCAAATTTGCCACTGAGGAGTGCAAAACAAAAAATATCATGCATTTAAATTTGAATTATCAAACTGGTAGATAGTAACATTAATTCAGTGTTAAAATTCACATGATTTGTTTCCGCAAGCAAAATCAAAAGACGAGCCAAGTCAGATAAATGTTTTACAATGTCCAACAGTACTGGGTTAAGAGGTCATTACACCCTTCTTAGCATTTTTAAAAGGATCTCAAATGTTTAGGCACTGGGGGCTGAAGTCACGGAAAGCTGACTTCAACTAAGCATTGAAAATGAATTTAGACGGAATTTTTGTGCAGGGTAGGTTTTTGCAGCCCCAGAGGGTATCATGGTTTTTGACCCCTTTGGTTTGAAATTATTTATAGATTTTGGCTGTTTAAGGTTAAGGTTTTATGTCTTGAAGACGGTCTGGAATTGATTGGGTATACTTTTATCATTTCGTCTCTCGAGAACAAAAGTTCAGGTCTGAAATAGGAAAGGGAGAATCCAATACTTTGGTGGGAAATAGGGCTAGAGAGGAAGGTCGGAACATTTTTCTCTTGTGGGTGGAAGGTCCTCTTTTAGCGCGTATAAACAGACGGCGCGCGGGGCATCATAGGAACGAAGCAAAAGCCACCGAGCCGATCCATCCCATGACACCAAGCGCACTTCGGAAGAGTAAGAACAAGACGCGCCTTCTCAAAACAGATAAGAAAAGAACATATCTGTACTTAAAAAAGACACGATTTCCACCCCCTCGATCGCACAGAATGGACAACAGATACATCGATAAATGTCCTCACTGACTTTATGTGGGCACAAGGTGCAAGAAATTTATACAGATGATATGGCGGACTAAGCAAGAATGAAAAAGCTATAAAAACATTAACGCTGATGTTGTCGACGCATGTATTAATTTACTCTTTATTACTTGTGACCTGTGACCTTTTTTGACTTGTGTACAATTGCACTTTTGACACTTTGATTCTTCGTACTGTAAAACAAAACTCCTAGAGGCATGGACCAAGTGGAACGCCAAGAAATGAATTCAGCACCCTATGATTCTAGAACCCAAAGACTATTTTCAATTCAAGAAGTGCTACTGGAATACAGTTTGGTTATAATTGTTCTAGCGTGTTTTATCTTGGTGACTTTGGCCACAAGACTTTTCAGCCGAACACGATGTTGTTTGTGAAGATGAATTCTATACACATACAGCTGGTAGCGTTCTTCGCATTTTCACGCATTACCGTTAAATGCTCATTTTCTCTTAATATTCCGTGAACTGCTATTTGTAGCTGCCCTTTTTACTGCATAGGACGGGTTATAGAAAGCCGACCAGTTACGGAGAGCCCAAATATCGACTTACAAGCAAGAATGGTCTACATTAATTCACGATTGTGCAGTGGACTGTTGCAATTATAAAGAGCGTTGTGGTGCCGTTGTGACGTTTTGCAAGTAAGCTATAAAGGAAGGCAAAATTTGACTGCGTTCACTAGTAAGCAATAAACTTTATGCTCTGCCTTTGAAACGGGGATGTTACATTTCAGTTTTTCAGTTGCATGGTAACCTTACTCAAACGCAGGAGTGTCATGAGTCGGACTGGGAGAGACTGAATTTGACCCGGTGTGCTCTTGAAATGGAAATTATACATTTAATTTTGGAACTATGTGTGGCACAACTTTGAAATGCCTGAGTAGCCACAGAGACAATCTCAATTTATTGCATTTTTTTAGCTACCTAATGTAACAGCTCACTGGCTTTGTGAACTGCTCAACGTAATCAAACAAAAGCTGGGAACAAACCATAAGAAGCTGCATTAGTACAGCAATTATTTTATCACAAGCTTATTCGCATAGGCGGCATAACTACATGTACGTTTGTCATATTAAATGTCCTCATACTCTTTGCTGAAAGCTGTTACATTTGTTATCTGCGTATTACATAAATGTAATTCATGGTGTTGAAATCTTGCGGGTTATATGCAAGGTATTCGTACTTGTCAAAGTACATTGGCTGAAACAAGAAATGAACTGGTTGTCCTCTTAAGAGGCACCTATTGCTGTGATTGATAGAAACGAGCTGTAACTGTCTAAAACGACTCCAAATTATCTGTCTTTCATGCTCATCTTGCATTACTAAAATACCAATTAAGAAAATATCAAGGAGGCCGGGCATGCAAAACTTCAGTAATTTAACACTGAATCAATGAATGGGTTTTTGATCACGAATCAAAGGTAAACCAACAATTGTTCACAATAAAATGACTCATATCCCAAGAGATTGTTAAAAAGTACAGAAAAAGGAAGAGAAGGGTGAAAGGCGTGCGTGGAAACCTGGGAAGACATTGTGTTCGTTCGCCCGGCCCTGCTCATATAATTATATGCCATGAGACTTGTATTACAAACTGAAAACCTGACACAACCCATTACTGCTAAAAAGCCTGGCTTTTTTGTTATTTACTCATCTGTATACTCCACCGCGGTTACCCAACCTTTATGCCCCTCAAAATTAATTTCTTAAATTCGATACGTACAAACTGCAAAGCCGATTTGAGGATTCTATTGTAAATGATCTCCTCCCTTTGTGCAAATGGAAATGCTGTGAAACCATCAGAAATGGACACTAAAGTACTTATGGTATCTCAGAGAAGATCCGATTTAAGTTCGGTTTTCTTTTATTGGTTATAAAATGTTTTCGCTCCTTTTTATGACATATCAATAAGTTGTGTACAGTGTCATGAAATCAAGTTACATTTGTAAAACCAAATTAAATTTATACTGATAAACTTGCATTCAACCAATGAAATACTTATTATCCTTACCTCAAGCATTGGGGATTTGCTAGTGATCTACACTTACTCTAAAAGACTCATTCTTGAGTTTGAGTTTTTTCACTCGATAATGGGATTTTTAAAGAAAACAAAGATTTGCACGGAATTCCTTTACGTTATATAACCTGCAGTAATTTCCGTGACCTATAGCTGCGAGATAAAAATCATCTTGATTTAAAAGGTCATCTTCAGATATTCTGGAAAGTACAAAAGAAAACTGTTCTGGCTTTCAAAAAGAAAAAAGAACTGAGAAATAGTCTTTTTTAAAAAGCAGAATTTTTGGGCGGCACCCTTAATATAGTTTTGCTTTATTTTAATTCCCTACTTAATTTTTTTTATACATTTTCGTGTTTTTCTCAACACAGTAGATATCAACTTATCTTTCATCTCGCACTTGAGTTACAATGGTACTTCACTTGATTATCAAGACAGGTAAAATAATGCTTTGAGCATAATACCAAGAACTAACGGGGGTGCACAAATTCGTGTGAGAGTAGATGCGAGTAATGAAGACAGACTTTGCATGCAAAAGACGGCTTTTGAGTGAGAACTAGTAGCTTCTATCGTCAAACAAAATCCTGAATATACGTGGGCAAAACGTTAACCTAACACAGATTTAAGCATCCAGCCTTAACACCTGACCAATAAAGCTGACGTTCATTGACCCTCTAATATGTCTTTTGTTTAAGTGTTCACTTTCTGTTTAGGGGTTTTAAGTTCTTATAATACCTTAAGGCTTAAAAATTTGAAACATAAAATGGTTTCCCATAGAAAACAAAATCTGCACTAAAACCTCAAAGTTCGAAAGACAATACTTGCCAAAAAAATGCCGTTACTTTTAGCACCCCTCCAAGAGACATTTCTACCCCCTCCAGTTAGCAGCCTTTATTTTTTACATATTTTTCTAAGTTTGATAAGCAAAGCTTAGCTAACGTGATCTGATGACGAAAATCCGGTTTGCTTATCCCAATTTTAAAATAATTAAAGTCTTATGTTGGCCAAATGACAATAAAAACAAGTTGGTGCCACTCACCTATAAAATCAGGCACTGTAAAAAATTTGTTTTGATTCCAAGTTTTCATACGTGAACGTTCTTACTACACCGCAGGCATAACCACTTTCACCAACCGGAATTCGCGCACCATAGAAGATTCACTTGGATCAAAAAATCTCCAGAAGTGCTTTTAAAAGGAAAAATAGTCATTTCTGTTAAAGAAAGGGGAAATCAGCAGAGTTACACAAAATGCCGAACATGTCAGATGCGTTGCCGCAGTCCTTGGAGTCAAGATACGTCCACCGCCCATCTTCAAATCTAAGATGCCCTTGCATTAGAGAATACTCCGCAACAGAAGCTGTACTGGAATATTGTATAATGATCGTAACTCTGGGATTCTTTGTTTTTCTCTCGCTGTTTTTGAAGTTTGTCTATTATCACTTCGGGAAGTCTCAGAACTAACTCCATCCGATCCGGCCGGATCCAAAGTTTACTTAAATGGAAGTGGAATTCAAAGTTTAACAGAAGTTGCTTCTTCTCGAAGAATCTGGGACATAAATAGACTTTAAAAGAGACGGAACTTTCTCAGAAGAAAGAAACCCTACGCTTTGAAAATATTTTAATAGTACAGATGGATAATGGATGAATGGAGCAAACTAGACAAGAATGTAGAGACATTAGTCTGCATTTCCTTGGAGACCATTATCTATGAGGAAAAAATGCTTTTAATTTAAGGCATTCATTATAAACTTCTGGTCTCCAACAACAACAACAACAACAGTTTATTCAATTATCAAATAATTTAGACTATGTTACCCGCAATTAGCGGAGCTATTATAGGTGGGCAACAATACAATAATTATCTCCTATGAAGTCGGCAAAAGAACGGTGAGTAAAGAGAAAGCAAAATAAAATGAAATATATAAAAGGTAGCACCTATAGATATAAGGAAGAAAAACACTTTAACTGAATAAGGAGTTTAGGTAGGAACTGGTAATGGTACTCATATCAACATACACCGTTCTTAGTCTCCAAAACCTTGCTCAGTAATTTATGTAGTTTACTCTTGAAAGGGTCTTTGCGCTGTTCACGTAACGTAAGAGGAGTTTTGTTCCAAATTCTTACACCACTTCTAGAAAAAGATAATAATAGCTGATTGAGTCTAGATCTCTGGACACGAAAATGACCTGCCGCAGAAAACCTGGTATAATGAGAGTGGATCATGTTAGAACGGACAACAATTCAGAAATTTTAGAAGAAGCCCGGTTATTGGAGATATCGTGCATTAGGCAGGGGTACCCAACGAGAATATACCTCAAAACCATTTAAACATAGCATTGTTGAACGTATTTTAGTATTTAAATGGTAGATATAGGCATATTTTTATCCTCTAAAAATTTTCATCTGTTCGGATTTCCTAGCTAAAAGTCTAGTGATCCGAAAATTATAGGGATCAAAACTTACGTTTTCGAAAATTTCGATTCAGGCAGAAAAAAGGATCAAGAAAATTCTAGGTGAAATCCGTTAAAAATGGGCAATTATACCATTTTCTAGATGTTCGAAAATCCTAGGAGAGGCAGGCAAGCAAGAAATTTTACAAGAAATGTTCCGAAAATTCTAGATCTCAAATCGTCTTCCGAACATTTTTTTTCCAAAAATTGACGTTGGGTGCCCTTAATTAGGATAGCCTGCTTATGACACATTTCCCCTTAATCTCAGTTAGCACAACAAGGAACAATTTAGAAGTTACACATCACTTGTCGTTTTTTCAAGGACATATATTGAAATGGGAATTATGCCAATATAGTGGCATATTTTATTGTGTAAATATCATTCATAGGAAAAGAGAAAAAAAAGAGCAAGTCGGAAGAACTGCTTTGTAGTGAATGCATGTGTTCTACAGGAGTTAACCTGGAGAATTATTCTCCCTAAGCCCAGTGTTTTAATGGTATAGATTTTCCCCATGCAATCAAGAGTTTACCCGCACGATCGCCCAATCAAATAGCTCTGACATGATATTAATGGCAACGCCCCAACCTGAGTGTTTAAAATCCATTGGCTAATTATGATGGTTGAAGTTTCTATGGCAACCATGTTTTCAGTGATACGTTTTCAATCTATGAAGAAATATTTGTTTCGAGTACGTTTTTCTTCATTTTGGTAAGAAAAACAACAATGTTAATCGCATTTCAGGATTTGATGGTATCGGATTTATAGCGTTATGTGACACCACAACCCTTAAAAAAACCATGTCAGATCAATCGCGCTCGCGCTCAGTAAGGAAATGCTATATCAACCCGGAAATGCACCAGATTGCATCTCAGAGTGCTAAAATTGTCAAAATATTCCGGGAGAGAATAGCCCCGATTCCCCTACCAGGGGGTTCAATTTGACTTCTGCTGCATTTGAAAGGGAAAACCCTCATACCTACTATGTAGCAAAAACTTGTTTATTCCCAACTGTCCGTTTAATAGGGTGTCCGCTTAATAGGAGTTTGTAAAAATTGCCCAATGTTCGATAATGATTAACATTGAACGGTTAATCTGGAGTGCAATAAAGTTCCATGTTGTTGAGGAAGCTAAGGGAGCTGTGCTGTACTTTGTACAAGACCGTTAGGTGAACTTTTGACTTGATTTATCTTTATTAATCGACTACAGGACGTATTTCAAGGATGTAATCCAATGCTACTATTGTCAATTCAGTCGGGTGTCCGCTTAATAGAGGTTTTTAGCAATATAAATTAGCTAGCTAAATACAATTTATTTTAGACTCCGCGTCCGCTTAATAGAGGTGTCCGCTGAATAGGGGTTCGTTATAAAGGAAAATGTAAGACGTTAATTTCGGGACCTGGCTTAGTGTCCACTTAATAGACGGTGTTTGCTTAATTGGGGGTCCGCTTACTGCGCTTAATAGAGGTTTCACTGTATTAGTTTGAGGCTAAAACTTGGATGAGGTCTCTTTTTGAAATTAAATCTAAACAAAGGCCATGTGGGACATTAGGGAGGAAACCAAATAATTCCTATTATTTACAATCTGGAGCCCTTTTTTCGGAAAGAAGTAGGCTGTTTATCCTCTTCGTTTAGGGCCGGGTGGCAGGAATTTTTATAAGGGTGGGGAGCGGCGGAAATAGAGGGACATCACGCAACAATGCGTGAACAAAGCTTAATATTTTGCATTCGAGCTAAAGGGAGGACCCCCGGGGGGTACTCCCTTATATTTGTGCTGCCCCTTCGGGTAGGGTATTTGCGCCGTTTTGGTCTGAAAACGGGTATACACTTTGCCCATTTTGGTCTGGTATCGGGTGTGGTCTTCGAGGGAACTACGGTAGCGTATGGACGTATTTATCGCTTCAATTCCAAATGAGTAAGAAAGAAAGAGAAATATGCGAATTCGAAATGGCTTGAATATTTTTTTGTTTGCGCTCTAATCTAAGTAATGATAACATAATTTCTCCCTAAAGGCCAGGTCTGAAAACGGGTGTGGAAAATTACATTTTTTGGGGTCTGAACTGGTTAGGATTTGAAGAACCGGGCGGCATATCCCCACCAATGATTCCCAGGAGTACCCCCCCGGGGGACCCCCTTCCCCCTCCAAACTCTAACTTTGCATTTGTGGACCAAATCCTAGGGTATTACCATTCAAATGAAACCTCACTGGCAGACCTTTTGCATGGTGTGCTATTTATTTTCTGGAATTTTACGACAAGAAATTTGGATTTTTTTGCATTCTAATTAGGCAACTGAGAATTAAAGGTTCAATACTGAAACGCACCTAAGTCTTGTAACAAAATACAGTGGCAAAGAAATAGCCGATAAGAGGTTTTCTAGTAATCTCTGACAGTTAAGCTGACCCTATTCGGGGGATTTCAAAGCCGTTGCAATATTTCTAGAAAGTTATGGTCGACCCTGCAGTGAAATTATTGCCGAAATTAGCCATGCTTGCCAAAGATGAAACTTTTCTTGATATTGTTTGAGACGGTTCGGCCAAGGTGGCAGCGCATACGTGTTGCTCGTGTTTTGAAAACTGTTTTAAAAAACCAAAATAGGCTCCACTTTCACGTGCACGGGTGCCTGAATTGTAATCAACCCTGACATGCAAAGCTACCACAGAACTGCTAAGTTTATCATCTGGCAGGCAGGGCAATACGTTCTTAGACCAGAAATACAGACGTCACGTTACAGTTGAAGTGAGTCTTGGCAACGCAATTAACTCACAAAATCCCAGGGGGAGAGTATTTGGGTTAATTTTTGCTGGGTATGTGCCGCTGGCCTCTCAGAGCCCCTACGCAATTATAGTCTATTTTATTCTGTGGCCAATTATAGACCCCATCTTAGTCACTTTTGGGAAAATATATAATTTTAGTGATCAATGACTACTCCTGAAGCCTGAACTCCTGTGATTTTTAGTGATCCCAACTTAGTCACTTTCTATTTTTATAAACTGACCCATTTTTTAGATTGCATGAAGAACACTTTACTTTCCATCTGCAGTACAAACATTCTGGTACGTTTGCAAACCGCAAATATGAAGAACTGTCTTACCACAAAAAATCCGAAAATGTGCGACCCCATTATAGTCATTCCAGTCGTGAAAATGCGACCCCATCCAGTGGTACATCCCCGTGAGCCTCTGATAAGGAAGTAACCTCCCGGGACAAAAACAAATAACCGCCTCTATTAACATTACACTGTAATGGGCTGTCAAGACTTTCAGCTTTTGAGTATACAAGGCACTCTCGTTTACCATCAACTCAAGGCAAACAGGAAGCCCAACTAGAGACTTCAACAGAGACCAGACGCCCTTTCCGTCTATTGGAAGGAGCCGGAAAACGGCGTCTGCTCTCACAAATCAATTGATCCTCCCCAAAATCCAGCCTCCGTGGGCGGCTGTCTAATGGTCCCAATACCAATTAATAGCACTGAAGCACACGTACAACTCCGCGCTATGCAAGTACCTTACGCATGCGCACAACCATATCACCCCGGTAGTGGCAGCCATGGACAGCTGTTTCGTCCTCATTAGGACTCATCACAGGGCGTGTGTAACCGATGGTTATTTTATGGTAAATTTACTGGACTTATCGTTTGCTTCACCTATAGCGATGTATCGCTAATTAGTAAAATCCAACTAGTGGTCTATTATCAATGCTGCGTTCCGTTGGTTGAGCTACTACTAGGCTATATGTTGTAGCCTACTAGTAGCGAAAAGTGCCGGCTTTGAAAACCAAAACAATGGCGGCTGAATCGCGTTTTGCTAGCTAAAGTTGTTTTGTCTCGATATTTTTGACCAACTAGTTGGATTTTACTAAAACAATTATTCCTCTCGCCCTCATGGCCTCTGAGTCAATAGCCCATTCGGCCTTCGGCCTCACTAAGAGCCCAATCGGGCTCGAGGAATAATTGTTAAGTATTTCTATAAATCAATGTTAAATAAACGTTCAATTACCTTACCTGGGGTATATTCTCGTCCTTTTACCTCAAAGAGGTTTTTTGAGCGATTTTGAAGGAAAAATCGCTCAAAAAACCGCTTTTGAGACAAAAGGACGACGATATACCACAGGTAAGGTAATTCAACGATGATTTAGTATTGATTTATAGGCATACTTTGCAATATATCGCTATAGGTGAAGCATAAGGTAAATCCAGTACGTTTACTATAAAGTAACAATCGGTTACATTGTGTGGGCTCCCTGTGGACTCATCATCAGCATGGCATAGCCCCAGGCGAGAGGTCTCACTTGCCGGCTGTGTGTAATTTGTAGTTAATTTTGGGATTTAGAGTTAAGAAAGTGAATCGTAACCAGCTTCACAGCTTCATACGATCGTCCAAACAAAACAGTGAAATGCAAATCATCTTCTTTCACATACAGTTCAGTGTATGTTGGACTACTAGTAAAATTATTTAGCGTGAGCACAAATTAGGAAGTCAAACAACAGCTACTCGGTCGGTGATTGAAAATAAACATACCGAAATAATCAATAACGATATAGAAAATGAAAACATCGATCGGTAAGTCAAATCTAATTGAATACGATAGTTATGAGGACTGGCAGAGTCAGTCTTCGCTTTCTTTATCCAATGTTTTGTTTCTCCTTTTGGTGTGGGCAGTAGCATTCGAAAAAACTTCGAGAAAAAAGAAAATAACATCGCGTCACGTATAGAACAAACCAAGGTTGCTAATACTGGGGTCAAATGTAGCCATCGTGTTGGAACGAAAACCAAGCTGACAACGAATTGTGCTTAGCAATGCTTCAAACAATGGACTGTTAAAGAGATACTTGAAGCTTTTGCAATACTGCAATAAAAGTCATGTGAATAATGCTATTATTTACTTATTTTCTTGTGTCCGACATGTTTACATCACGTCTGAAAAGCTCAAAGCTATTTGATTGGTCAACAGAGCTATCGGTTGCGTCACTGGTATTCGCGTTGACAGCGGTAACCAATCATATGACGTATTTTTTACATCAGTTATCACGTACATTAGGAAACATAGTAAACAGACCAATTGGAACCATCACGTATTCTCGAACTATATCAGCAGAGTCAAGACGCGAGTTCTGCAGTAAGGCTTTAAGCAGTTTGCTACTTGCCTTTTTCAGCTGCGAATTTTAACTCCGAGTTTGTTCGTCTACAAAGCGGACTTTGTTTCGAGCCTGTAAGTATACTGCACGTCTTTGACGGACTGTTTCCGGAGACCGATTTCTTTCTTCAGAGGTTGAATAGTCTTTCCTTTTCATTTGCAGAACCGGGAACGAAGGTAATCAAGTTTTGACACACGAACAGGACACAATATGAAGGTACTGACATTAGTTCAATACCCCTAGAAGCTCAGGGGTTTTTATAAGAAAGAATCAAGTACTTTTCGTGAAGGACCCTATCCTATCTCTTTTTTCATGCTTTTTGGGAGTGTCCAGATATCACTTCAGTACGTCAGGCATAGAACATTACATTAAGGTTGAATTTTCTTGGGAACTGATGGCACATCAAACCAAATTTGAAGATCAAGATGATCACTAAAACACATTTTTACGCTTTTTTTTACGCGCTAAAGCGAACGCCGTGAGTTACGGATTGTGAAAATTTCAAACGTTCGGTTAAAAACATAAAGCGCGAAATAGAGGAGATGCAAATAAACTGAAAATCCACTGGTCTTGGTATCTGATATAAACGTCAGAGACGTCCAATAAAAATTCCAACCTAGATCACGTCCAAGTATATCCTGTATACCTTAAAACCCTAGTACAAAATTTTGAAAACGGCAAAGGAACACAAACGAACCCTCTAACCCTTTCCCGTAGACAATGTTATGGTCTTATTTGTCGCCCTAAATTTTAAATCTGTGAACGAAATCCTGTGGTGCTACCATTTAAATGAAACCTCTTTAGCATTAATTTAGCACAGTACTATTCATTTCGCAGGATTTTACAAAGAGGAATTCAGAATTGTTGGGGATTTTTTTCACTGGCCATTATTAGTAGAAAAAGGTTTAACCGCATGTATAAATTTTCTAGGCCCCTATGACATCTAATGCTCAGAAGGTAAAGATACGCTCGTACCAGAAGTCAGATAAAGAAGTCTGCCAAGACCTATTCACTCAAGGAATGGAACAACTCATCAGCCTTGTTACGCGGGTAGTCTTTCCAAGATACTGTTGGATTCTTGCCGCCTTGTCTGTGTTTGCTATCCTTGCAGCCATTAAATGGAACTTGTGGATATTCGCTGTCTACATTTTTGCTTGCGTGGTCCTTCTTGCTCTATTGTATGTCGACATCTACTTTGAGTGCTGGAAATTCA
Organism: Porites cylindrica; assembly: GCA_964035525.1. Lineage (NCBI taxonomy): Eukaryota > Metazoa > Cnidaria > Anthozoa > Scleractinia > Poritidae > Porites > Porites cylindrica. The sequence continues at coordinate 607,419 of OZ037781.1, forward strand.
TCAATTCCTGTCTGGCTTCGGACTTGAAGGACATTGACAAGACTTACATGTCTACTGATGAGTGTCACATGTGGGTGGCAGAGTGGGGTGGAAATGTTGTTGGAATGGTGGGACTCGTTCATAATGAGAGTCACAAACCAGGAGTCGCTGAACTGCAGAGAATGTCTGTATCGCCTGTCTGTAGACGAATGGGAATTGCCAGGAAACTGCTCGATGAACTGCTCCAACATGCCAAGAAACAGGGCTTTGAGAAAATTGTCCTGACTACAACCAGTGCACAAACACCTGCAATTCGACTTTACAAAAAGTATGGCTTTAAACTCATGGCTGTCTTTCCATATCCTCAAAAACTTCTTGCAGATTTACAATACAGTTGCTTTGACCTTCAACTGAAGATCTAAACCGTATTCCGTGCTCACTAGGACTATATCCACGTCAAGAGCACGTTGTAGCTGCGTTTTAGAACTTACGTAGTCAGTAAATGCTGCAGAACGAACAATCGCAAGACCAACACCATGCCATGCCATCGCTCCTCGGTCAATTGCTTGCAGGGACAAGTAAGGGAAACGGATTTGTCGAAAATAGAAATCAGTGGAAGATTTCGTTAAAATAGCTAAACAACAGACATTTTGTTAAACGTATAACACATAGATCAATGAATTTATCTCTACAAACACTTCAGACTGACAAGAACATGTTTTACTTTGTCACGTTACTTTGTTTTGTACGATCGACTTCAATGATTGAAAAAATACGAAAATTTAAGCTCAAAAGTATTTTTCCCCCTTTTTTTTTTAGGAGATCCCCACTCTAAACATTGAAACCCGGATGTGTCGAAATAAAAACCTGATAAATCTATTTGCCACGGAAAGGAAAACGTATTTGTGAAGTCTGATAGCCTTTGACCTCGGTTTACCCAAGACAAGAAAGAAATATCTCCACGTAATACTAATCTGATCAGAAAGATAGCTTTGTCCAAGCAAGACTATTGACAAGGGCGCACGAACAAGGGAGAGAAACCAATCGGGTCATTGCAGTGGGCTGATTTCCTCTCCTTTGATTCGTTTAATAGAGTAAAAATCTCTTCTCTCTAAGGGCTTGATGTTAAAAACCAAAAGAAAAAGAAAAGGCATCGTCAGTGCTAAAAATACACGTGTAATTTCACTTCCCAGCAATAAGTCTTGTCGCGACCAGTGACCTCTTGGCTGGAACATCGGCGAGACGGCGCGAGAACCGGAAAGCAGATCACCTCGGGCCAATGATGATTTCTGCGCGCCGTCACGTCCACATTGCACAACACGTTCTCCCTAATTAAAATAGCATCGCTGGAGAAATTATTTAAATAGAGGGTCATACGTAAGGCGCGGAGCTAGAAACAGAACACGACGAACTTAGGTCGCAAGTGGTACTGAAACAAGTTTTATTAACCACTCACTCACAACTACACTGAAACCTCTCTTTCGAGAGTAAGGATCAAAAACGATAGTATACTACACTTTACTCACTCACCCCTACTAACCCCTTTGGAGTTACATCATTTAGTGAAGGCTAGTAGAGGCAAGCAGGTGGGAATGTTTATACATTTCTTCTCATCACTGATTATGAAGAAATTTAGCAAACGTGTAGAAAAAACAAAGGTAACAAGAAAAGACGAACATTTTTTAAGAAAAAAAAAATCAATAATGGTGTCTACGTCAAATACGAATAACTATTGTCCTGATGGTGAAACTGAGAAATATGAGATTGTGTATTTTTATAGTTATGCTCCAATTACCTGAAGAGGATCCCCAGAACTCTCCAGAGAGCTTGGTCGCAGGCTACAATCTTGGACAGAATAAAATGGAACAGGAAATTCGCATACCCCCGAATCAAGGATGAAGCCGCGCGAAGTGCAAAACAGGCTATTTTGCCATCTATCTTTGATTTTGGGTGAGCGATAGCCTGTTTACAGACCCTCTATTTTCTCTTCAAAGTCCGTCGAGCGCTAGTCTCCCTCACACTAGTCGAACGCAGGTGATAAAATATAAACTGCAGGGCCGGATTTATCGACCGCCAGCACAAGGGAGCTCGCCGATGAAAAGAAGGAAAAGAAAAATAAAACAACGTCTGTGTACAGGCTAGGGGAGAAGGGGGGGGGGGGGGGGGAAGGGTCTATTTTTCCATTTACGTTTTTAAATTTATTATTATTTTGATCTGGTGTTGTATTTATGAACTTAATTTAAAAGAGGAAGTATATCAAAGATACTTTGTGGTGTGGTCTTTTCTGAGGCATCAATCATTACTAATTTAGAAAACAGTTTTACGTATACATAATAGCATAGATGTTGGCATTTTAATGGAGGGAATGAAGTGTGAATAGCACGTGCTCGGAATTGTACTTGGCGAGGAACCACCTGATTTTGGGATGTTTCTGTGCCCTACACTAGGTAGACCGCTTGCAGTCCGCCTTTTCTCTTAAAATCAGTCTGGTTATTATCTTCATCTTGCGCAATTGCAAACCACGACGTTATTGCTAGGGATTGAGACCAGACGAGAAAAGACGTCTTTTCTTCTCGGGCTTACGCCCTCGTTTCTCGCGGCTCGCGTGCTTAGGTTTCACGTACAAAAAAAGAAAAATAAGAGACTGCTCGCAGTCTATACACTGGGGCCCTGATCAGATATAAAAGAGGAGATAGGCCTTAACTATATGGTGTCCATTAAACCTTTTATTTTTATCTACCTACTTTCTATGAGCGAAAGAGAGCAGAGCAAGAGTGTAAATGAAGTAATATCTTCTTTAGATGGTACGTCAGGGGTACGGCTCCAGCGGTCATTCCGTGGAGCGGAGGGAAGCGTCATGTCATGTCTGTGTACAACACACTCCCAAGCCCTTTCTCCCGGGCATTTGATTCGTTATATGAACGGGACAGATGGCATTTTGACTTCTTAAAAAATGAAAGAAAAACAGAAAAGGACAAGGAACGGGCAGACCCGTCAGAATGTTGCGGCAACAAAAAACCACTGGGCCCGATCGAGTTCCCTTTGAAACGGCAACATTCTCTTTCCAAAAAGTTACATGCCATGTTATGCTCATAGACATACAACACGTCTGTCCCAGCTGGTGTGCGCACGTAAACCTTAATACCAAAATTCAAATTCTCTTATGACCTCTTATGCTGTACCTATACGTTTTAAATAAAAGTAGTGGGGAGAATTTGTTTCAGTTAGATTTGTCTGTGATCATATCCTCAATTCTCATGATCACTCTGTTTTATAAAGCATTGATATAACATGAAGAAAGTTCAAGCCGATCTATAAAGGCCTTTAAAAAGGGTTAAACCTTCCTTCCTACTTACTTTAATACATTCACGACTCACCCTGTCAAAACAAGACAAATATTTTATGCCATATAAAAAATAAATAAGTACGGGAAGCCTAACATAAAATAATCCCTCTGAGCTTTATATAAATATCCGGTCCTCACTGAAATTTAAAGGTAAGGATGTCAATGAAAACATTTAGGCTACCGTAATACATGTTGTCTACAATATGAAGCAGTTCCAGTGATTTTGGTGAGATCTGTAGCCTCCAGCTTTTGAAAAAGCGCAAAAGCTTGATTTGTCGTTCTAAATAGGTTAAGCCGTTTTAGAGTGTTCCACACTGATAGGGTATGGTGCTTAAGAGTGCTCGCTTAAGTTCTCTTTGAGGGTGACTCCCTTTATTTGACCGTGCGTATTGATATATCTTGGCATGATGCAAAACTGGTGTCCTTTTTCAATGTTCTGATTCACTTATATCAGCAGTTTAAAGGGGACTCTGTAAAGTGCGGATCCGGACGGCGGATCCGGACGGCGGATGCGGACGGCGGACGGCGGACGGCGGACGGCGGACGGCGGACAATAATAATTTTAAAAAATAAAAATAAATAAAATAGACGTAAATAATAAATAATGAGAAAAAAAAAGACTGAATAATGAGAAAAAGATGTAAATTTTTGTAAACTTTAGAGAAATAAGAAATATTCACTAGCAACCCGGAGTGCTCTTGTGTGTATCAACTGTTGGTGTTCCAAAAATCATTTTCTTTCTTCTATCCCTTCTTTAAACCTCTTCAAATTCCATTTAAATTCAGCTATCTATTTATTTTAGTTATTCTTTAGAGGAATGACTTAAAGGGGCTATGTCGCGAGGTTTCGCCTAATTTTAGTAACTTTAATTTACACTTTTATCTGTCAAAATTCTTTTGTCCACTGATACGAAAGGAACCAGGACTCGAAACGGAACCAGTGGCCACGTACACAAGAGCTATTGCTTTATTTTTATTTAAGTCCAACAATTTCATCGCTCTTTTCTCAAGCGAAACAAAATCAAAAAAATGTTAGGTTTGTCTGTGGCGGTAAAGAAGTACAAAGCGAAGACTCTGGTACCATGTTAATATGCTGCAGCGTACTATATTTAGTCAACAGAGGAGAAGAACCTTCGTCCAACAAACAAACAAAACTTTATTAAGACGTATCCATGTTCAACAGATTTCTATCGCTACTCGTACATATTGAGATATTTAGCCGTCCGTTTTCAGAATCGGAAAAATAACCGGGTCAATGGTGTTGCACTATATACGTACAATACATTTATTTTTTTATTATTGTCCGCCGTCCGCCGTCCGCCGTCCGCCGTCCGCCATCCGCCGTCCGCCGTCCGCCATCCGCCATCCGCCGTCCTTATCCGCCGTCCGGATCCGCACTTTACAGAGTCCCAGTTTAAAGTTATTGGCCACTGAGAAATTCTGTACTCATCTCGGAAGTTCAATTTCAGAATAAGCTTTCCACAGCATTGGATTGGTTCACCGTTGTCAATGGTGACAGTCCTTTAAAAACAGTTCCAGTCGCTACGTATTCTTGATTTGTTGTGCTCAGTGACTTGTCTTTTCCTGTTTTGAATTAATACACGTTCCAGTCATTTTGTGCAGTTCTAATAAGCTTCGCAGACCAAGATAACACCAAGATACATCCAAATATCGCAGTAACAATACTGTACTCCAGTACAACTTCACAAGCGGAATAGAGCCTGATTACTTGGGACGTTTCCATACGTTTTGATTCGATCCAAGCCAATGGAAGTATGTGGATTCAGGAAGAGTATTTGGCCACTGTAACCAGATCACAAGCAACTGACAATGATATAAACTACCGTATTTCAAAAACGGAAGATATATTTATATAGCGCCGGGTAGGTGTGTTTATTTGTGTTGGCGTGAAGTAGAAACTGATCACGTACCTCCGATGACGCACGCCAGGGGAATTTATAAAATACTATCGTTCTCTGTCGGTCGTTACCTTTTTTTTTAGAAAGGTTAAAAGATCAAACTCAAGACGGCTTTGCAAAATTTTCCTCAAATTCTCGGCTCATTTTTAATCGCTTTACTTAGAATCTAAAATGGGGAATTTCAGGAGGACAAGACGCGGATACGCCGCTTTAAAAATTAAGCAACTTTGTATTTACTTGATGTCATATGTCACACAACACATGGATGCTTCTAGAAGAGTCCAGAGGATTCACATCAACTTAAGCACAGAAGCAGGCAATAGTCACATCCTTCTAGAAAAATGCTATGAGCGAAAAGGAAAGTTGCAATAGACGCAATGAGCCACATACATTGAAATGATTTGATCCACGAGTTGCCGGTCTTAAGTTTCTTTCTAGAGGAAAGATAAGATGGGGGGGGGGGGGGGGGGGTGGTAAAATGAGACTTAGCATTTTGATTGGTTTGGATGACTGAGTTGCCCGGCTCAGTTACAACACAAAAGAGGCAATTACTCAATTACTTAAGAGTTGCTCACGCTACTTTAAGTTTCTCCTTGCTGTTACATTTATCGCTAATTATTGTTCAATAGCGATACTGCAGTTATCTTGCTCTCAACAGCGACGGACTACGCCGCCCGCTCTAGCGCTAGATTGAAAAGGAAGAAGGATATAGAGCAGGATGTGTTTTCATTAGTTGAGATGATTATGGTCCCCAGCTACATTCCTCTGGAGATCAAAAAGGATTTTGAAAATAGCAGTCAAGAAAATTGTGAAACAAGCCCCTCACAGCTTTAACCCTTGTATAGTGGTTGTTGACCCACGCTAATTTTAAACTCTATAAACAATTTCCATTGGCTGATCTTTTCCTGCCTCCACAGTGCGTCATGGGAATGGGGTGGATGATCTCTCACTAAAATTAGTTACGACCACGTAGTCGAAAACGTCAAACTAGCCGCGAAATCCAAGGTCCATAAAGAGGGTACAAAGTTTGAACATGCAAGAGGAAAACTCAGAAATAAATATGTTTACAAGTTGCTCCCTTGTACTATATTGTGGCTAAAATACTAAATACATTCCTCTGTACCACTAGCTTATTGATATGAACGAAATGTGATAGGGTTCTTGAGTCTTGACCTCAACGAGTAAAGCACTTCCCAGTTCCTTAGAATAGACTAATGGCCGTTTGGATATAAAGTAGAACCGGCAGAGCCGGTAAAAGAATACAACAAAAACTTTGCAAGATTCTCTCGGAATTTATTTAGTGTTCCGACGAAATGAAATTTTGCTGAATTTTTAAAGTCAAATTCATAACTGGTACTGCTAGCAGTCTCGCATGATTATCGATAGCCTCGTTTCCAAGGGACATGTCCTGGGAACGAGGTTGGACTGATGCTAGGGCAAGCATGAAGACGAGGGAGAGAGGGCGAGACGAAAGGTCTCTCTCCAGTTCCCCTCTCGGCTCGTTCGCTGTCTCCAGGTCTTCGCTTCGAGTGACTGAATAGGAATTGGTTACTGCTCTCAGTTACTTACTTGAAAACAAAACAAACAAGCGATACAACTATTTCCATCGTAGCGTTCTATCAAGCCCGCAAAGCGTATCTCATTGGAGCTACATACTGAAGTGAACAGTAAGTGTTTTGGTTATTTTTTTTCCTTTGCCGTCAAATCCTCAAGGCAACCGGTTTCGCCTTCATGATTTAACTTGAAAATTGACTCTTAAGAAAAAGTCGTATAGAGAAGGCATCTAATTTACGTCTGAATTCACTTATCACAAAATTGAAATATTGCGCAGAGGGTCTGCTAGACTGCGAGCAGGCTCACTTGTGCGAGTTCGGGGAAAATTTTGGCGGCGCACTGGCCCGTTCCAGGCGTTCAGATAGTACAGCGCGGCAGTAAATGGGGAGCGAGTTAAGTTTTACCTCGGGAAACGGGGGGAGGGCGAGAGCCTCTAGTCCCCCCCCCCCCCCCCCTCGTTTTTTTTTTTTCAGTTTCTTCGTGAATTTTTCTCCCGCGCTCTGTTATCTGAACGCCTGGAACAGGCTAGCGGCGCACAAGTGAACATGCTCGCAGGCTAAGGATCTGCGAGGGATCTCAATCCTTATCAACTAATAATTATCAATTTCGAGATTTCTAGCAGTCAGAAGTGTAGAGAGTAAGCATTGAACTTGGTTAGTTAAAAATCAGTTAAACTTTCAACCCCTTTTTACAGCTGTTAATTAACCCGTAAGTTCCAATATCCATCCACATACAAATTTTCCAGATTTGCATAAAGAATTGGTGAAGAGAATTTGATAAAGATCAAAGCATTTCCCCTAACTGATCATTTTATTACTTCTCACAGCCTTTTTTCTTGTTATGGATTAATATTGTTAGGAGAAAATAGATGTTGGTCACTCTTGGGACGTTTAAGGGTCTACTAGCTAAGAACGCCTGAGATGGGGGTCAAAATTTTGACCAGTATTCAGTTATAGGTTAAACTCAATCAACAGCCTCTTGAAATTTTGTAGATTTTCGTAAGCATGCGTGGGCCGTGGGATGCATAGTGCTAGAGGTGCTAAGATAACAAATGTCATCTAATCAGAACACAGCAATCAAAGCATACCTCGTTGGGCGAAAATGAACGTGGACTGATGTAGGACGAACTTCTCAGGGACCGAGTGAAAGAATTTCAAAATTTACGAAATTCACGAAATAAGACGTCAGAAAGTTCGGAGAACATTGCGGAAAAAATGACATTAGAGAAACATCTGTAAGAGAGCAAAAAGCTTTGAGGTCAAAGAGTACGTCCGCATCACAAAAACGACAATCATTTTAATGGGAAAACATCTTGAAGAGCGGGTCCTCAAGCAAAATGTAGTTATAATTGCTAGGGAACCAAAGACATGAGCCTGAGGAAAAGAATAAAGAGAACTATAGAAATCAGGTGTAAGATGCCAGCCATCAATCCTACAAGTAAATTCCATAATTTAGATCGCGTGACAACTTAGCCAAGCTCACGTGCAAGAGTTTTTGGCACGTGAGGGAGGCGCCGATATTCTGCACTGATAGCAAATTTTCGTTCATACTTATCCCTACTTAAGCTCCATGGAACATTCATAACTATGTGTAAGGTTTTGATGGAATCGATGATCGACTGATTCGGTTTTTGATGTTTGATTCGCTTGGGATCCATTCATGCTGTAAAGAACCGCTGAGTTGCCTAACTTATCTCTCGCACATGGATGTTTTTAAAAAAAAAAATACGTGAAATCTAATACACATATCGTAGCTAATGGAAATTGAAGATGTTTCGTCTACGTAAACAACATTCCAAATACCTAAAGGTTAATCTGTCTTTATAGGACAGAGAATTTATTAACTTAAATGAGAGTTCAAGGAATCCCTACACTTTTGAGAAACACAAAAAGAGACATATATGCTCTCTTCTGTGACTTTCTTGGCCACTACATTTGTGAGAGAATGAGCAACAAACAAAACCCTGTGCTGCATTTTTAGTATAATTGTTTAGTCTAAATGAAAATAACAATACTCTTCGTTTGTATTCTTGGGAGGTGAAACAGTGGAATAATTGTTCATTCTTGAAGGTCATTGTTTTTTTTTCTTCTTGCTTTGTGTGACTGAAGAATCTCAATTTTATCTTGTAAATATATTCTTTACACGTTGTTTCATGTTTATTGTTTTCATCATTACCTCAAGTGCAAGTTATTCTGCACATGGTCCTCGTTGTACCCTTTGTAACGTTTGTTCCAAAACTAAGTCAAAGGTCCTTCTAGAAGAACTTGTGTCGATTCTCTTGTCTCTGCACAATCTCGATCCAACATAGTCTCTTTACTACCAATATTACCCTCGAAAACTCATAACAGTACAGTTCTCCATGTTGTTTAGGGATAAAAGTTTTAACTATAAGACTTGCTATAGCAAACGACATCTCCACCAACGTGACGAAATAGTTTCACAGAAAGAGATACGAGCAAAAAGCATGCCAGAATAATGACCATCAAGCTATACTCCAAAAAAAGTTCTTGAACTGTTATTAGTCTCTGGATTCTAGAATGGCTTCGCGGTAAACGATGAAGGATGGAATTCGATGCATATTCCATGATTTCTGGATATTTTTTCTTTCGCTTATTTGTTAATGCATTTCGAGGTCGAAACACCAAAAAATTGTGTTTTGTATACAATGTACATCTAGCGTCTACGTTTTTGTTTTAAATCCCCTCCAGGAGATTTTAGTTTTCAACAAAGAAATGTGATCATGATTATAGCCAATGAAGAGGTTACTTATCTCGGATGAAAAGATCAACTCTCTTTTGTTTCCTGTAAGATTATTATTGCTGCAGTAGGGAGAAGCTATATCTACATATTTAATTTTCAGTGATCATGTCATTAATTCCCATAACTCATTTGACGGACTGAACCATGCACGTCATAGCAAGGAGACAGTAGATTTTGATGCCTAACTGGACATATCAAGTTTAATGAGATCCGTCAATGTCTGTTTCGATGATAGTCAGAAACTAAATCCATGTAATCGTTTTTATCATTTCCGCTGATGTTATTGTCGATGTTCGCCGAAAAACAAAAACAAAATCAGTTTCTGGATCTTTCAGTATCTAAATTAATTTGTTGTCTCTGGACCACATGGGCTAGAAAGTACCCTGAACATAATGCGATATGATTCGAAGTCACTTGGCCGGAAGTTTATTATAGATATTGTCGGATACAGACCGGAACGTCGCCAGGCAACAATGTTCGTGACTTATGCGGTGCAAAACAGAATGGACGCTTCACGATTTTCAAAATGGAAGACTTTACTCGTTGGGGGAGGGGAGCGTTGGGGGAGGGGAGCGGGGGGGGGGGGGGGGCGGGGTGGATGATCGTCCAAGCATGTCGAGGGAGGGGAAGACCATTCAACGCCAGCTCTAGTCGAGGTCACATGACCATTGTTTTCAGCCAATCCCAACCGCGTTAGTCAAACTGGGAGTTATCTAAGATCAAGGAGTTAAACCCCAGAAAGAAAGTTGGCAGAGGTAACCTTTGACAGAAGTACTTGGGGCACGGAACATTAGAACAGGAGATAAATACAAATATGTAAAGGAGTCCATTCGGCGCTTTCACCTTCCTTCCACCTTCCCTTCAACAATCTGAACATAATAAGTTAAACCCCAACGTTTGCCGCCCAAAATATACTTACTCGCTCTTGGTTAGATTGGAAACTATGCTTTTACGTATTCGGCGGCCTAACGGTGTGTATTTGGGACGATGCGGAAGTAGCGGATTCTTTTTCTTGCAAAGGGATGCTTATTTCCATTTTCGCCGTCGAACATATGTTGGGAAAGTAGAGCGCAACATTTCGTATTAGAGCTTCCGGGTTGAACTAGCCTGCCAATCGAGGTATTGCGCGAAAGTTAGAGCACGGAAACGCTTACTACGCAGGCTAGGGTCGACCGTTATCCAAGAATGCTACATCACTCTGACAAACTGTTACTTATTTCCTTTTATTTGGATACTTCTGATTTATTCTAATCTACAAAATTGGAATTTCCCATTAAACTGTAACACGTTTTAGTGACCGCAAAAGTATAAGGCGGAGCTGTTCGTATATCCGGGTTTAGCTGTGCAAATCAGATTAAATATCTGTAGATTTAACTTCCGTTGCGTACCATTATCAAAACAAGAACATAATAAATAAGTGCACTCTAATTTAAGAAAATGCTCTCAGTAACCTGACTCGTCTTTATATACACGATATTTTCTAATTTTTCAAGCGTCTTTCTGCTCTTCGAGCCCTGTAACACTTAACATAAATACTTGCAATTTTGAAAGTTAACTTAAATTTTTGAGTAAATAGCCAGAGTTCCTGTCTATACACGGCAATGGAATCGAAATAAAACTTCAAAGAAGCTCTCGTCGAGGGTCTTGCGGATCAGGTTGCAGGTGATAGCAATGTTTTTCACTCTTTGTCGTCGTAGCACGTATGGATGGACTTGGATACTAAACCAGACGTCCTTTGTAATTCTTGTAGTGTCCAAATATGCATATGAAGAGAGACTGTTTTCTAAAGTCAAAACTGAAGCCGTCTTTGCAAAAGTCTTGAATTTAAGACTCAGTTCGCCTGTAGACTCATCACATCCACAAACAGTCAGCGCCACGGCTTAGAAATTTCACGGACGAAGATATAACCAAGAAGCAACCAAAAGTGATTACAACAATGCAGTATTCAAGACAAACCTCTGGAAATGAGAGATTGACTCTGTTGATGTGGGACACTTCATCGTTTGAGGATGAACTCAATTCCAGCAAATGCGAGGTTTCAGGTACTGGAGTGTAAGCCATGAGGTTGGTAGAAGTGTCTACTAGGTGTTAACGTTCAAGAGATTGATCTGACTGTTGTATCGAGTGCCCCTTCTTATACCCTATCGACACGAAGCCAAGTGATACGGAAGCACGTGTGGTCTTTGGATTATATCCGGTATCGATAGGGCCTTTTAAAAATAGAAATACGCTGTGGCAACATAACCACGAACGCAAGAGATTCCCAGTTGCACTGCTCAAGAAACACATCTGAAAAATGTGGTGGACACAATTTCCCAGTTTTAAGCAGGAAAAAAAATTCCCGCTTCAAGGAGGCAAATTTTGCGTCCGCAACATCGTTTCGTTGATTGACCACTTTCAAAAACAATGTTTCCGCAATTATGTTTACTACTTTATCCGGGTCTAAAGTCCCCAGGTAAAAAGGAAGACATTTTTTATTGACGTCAATTATCTTAATTTAACCTGATTTAAAGAAGACAACATATCTTGTGACTACTGACATTTAAATTTGAGATAAACTTCATCTACGTTCCACTTCTTTACTACCGTGTTTTCGTTTTTTTTGTTCGCATACGTTGTAACACATGACCTAAAATTGCTTCCCATGGATCTTGAAATACTTTTAAAAAGAATGAAGACGTCAGTCCATTCCAAGGATTGTCAAGGTTCAATCTTTCATATTTTTCGGGGTATAAAGGTATGCTGATTGTACGTGTCGCTTAGATAAATCATGGCTAAGGGCCAAAAACAGCAGGCACGTAAGGAGTGAAAAATAGGGGAGCAAAACTGATTAACGAAAGCAACATATGCCCCAGCAACCAAAGATAGGCAAACGACATGACAAAAGAATAGAACGTGATGAGAGTTGAATAAAGAAGGTCGAGAAGGGCAGCAAACAATAATATAGCCTTTACCAAGATTGTGCCTCTTTTAAATGCGTCCTTTGTGATAGATCGCGTGCAAGGGAATAGTGATATGTGTTGGTGATATATTTGGAATAAAACGAGGAAATAAGTAACATGTTATATTAAGTAGGAAATTTTCATTACATTTTTAACAGACTTTCTTTACTTCTCCCAGCGTGAGTAAAGACTGAATGAGCTGTTACTTGCTCGTTTCTTCAGTTTAGTTTAGTAACCGTGGCTGACTGGATGAGTTCCATGAAATTGCTGCACGATCGAACAAAACGGAATAAGCACACTGAACAAAACAGGACACCGTTCGGGTTAGAATAGCGTGACATCCAGGATGTTACATAATGTTCTAACATTTCACGTGCACGTACGTTCAATGGCTTTATACAGGCTGATACAACTCGATCGTAACTTTAAACTTCGTTTACTACTTACATGCAGCTTGTTTTTCTATTAAGAGATTTGTACAGCTTCTAACTCTGGTAGATTTATCGTTTGTGAAGTGTTGCCTTAAATGTTTAAACACCTGTATTTTCTATCATGTCTTGTGTTGCGTGCAATTTGTTTTGAAAGATTCCAAATGTACGGTGGCCGATAGGAACCAAACAGAATCACAAAACCCAAACCAGAGTCATAAAAACCCAAAACAGAATCGCAAAATTCAAAACAGAATTACAAAACCCTATAGGTGTCCCCTATTAGTAGAGGGCCTGCCCCTCGGCTAGTTTTTCTTTCTTGACACATAAATAAAGTTTCTATCTCTCTATCTATCTATCTATCTATCTATCTAAAACAGAATCACAAAACCAAAAACAGAATCGCAAAATTCGAAACAGAATCACAAAACTCAAAACAGAATCACAAAACCCAAAGCAAAATAAAAAAAACTCAAAACAGAATCGCAAAACCCAAAACAAAATAAAAAAACTCAAAATAGAATCGCAAAACCGAAAACAGAAACACAAAACTCAAAACAGAAACGTGACAAAAACTCAAAACGGAAGCACAAAACCCAAAACGGAAATACAAAATAGATAACAGAAAAACAAGCCAGTAACACAAACTAAAGGTTACTACGACAGACACGTGTAATCACAAAGGTTAAACCTCATGCTCAGTGTAGAACATGGCTTCTTTGGTAAGTCACTTTCCTTTTCCCCCAACTGATTTCGTATTTCTATTATATTAATTTGTTTTCGTTAATGCTGTAATGGTAGTTGAGACAGACCACAAAGTTAGACAACTCGTTAATGAACAGGGGTACCCAGCGAGAATATAGTTCAAAACCACTTAAACATAGCATTGTCAAACGCATTTTAGTATTTAAACGGGAGATATAGGCATGTTTTTATCTCCTGAAAATTCTTCATCTGTTCGGATTTCCTAGCTGAAAGTCTAGTGATCCGAAACTTACCTTTTCGAAAATTTCAGCCAGAGAAAAGGCTCCCGAAAACTCTAGGGAACCTTTTTAGGGTAAAATCCGTTAAAAATGGTTTCCGAAAATAGACGTTGGGTGCCCCTGAATGAACTCCACCGCAAAAACCACATAGATGACATGACTAGAAAATGGCTTTGTGATAATCCAAGCCCAAGATTCATAAACCAAGTGACTCCAACTGGCCGCCCTATATTCCGGGTACTCAAGGTCCTACAGAGACATTATCAGCATTTGTTGACAGACTACTTCTAATCAGCTTATTGCACAACAGCAAAATTCATACGTTAAAGACACGACCGCCTTCATTAACTTCATTGAGACAACAAAAATGTCAGAAAAGGCGATACTTGTTTCAAGGGACATAACGAACTTATACACAAACATACCACAAGAGGAGGGGAGTGAAACAATATGCAGATCTTACACGCCCTTCTACCAGAATAAAACTCCTATATCCCTACATCTCTGACTTGAACAAGCGCTAAGGCTAATCCTACAGGAAAACTCATTCCAATTTAATGCCGGGTAAAAACTATCTACAGACCCATGGCACGGCTATGGGCTCCAAAATGTTGTTGCTCTTGCCTACATCTTCACGGCAAAAGTAAAAACAGATACCCTTAGCCGAAGCGACACAAAACCGCTCGTTTGGAAAAGATTCATAGATGACATTTTTTCAATATGGAAGGTCAGTAGAGAGGTAATAGCTACGTTCAGGAACAGAAACGACGTTCTTGGATACTACCGTATACAAAGGCGAAAGATTTAAAAAAGATTCAGCACTTGATTTGCGCACGCACTTCAAACCTACTGAAACTTTCCAATATACGCATTACACCTCATGTCACCCACCTGGTTTAAAAAGAGGTTTTGTAAAAGGAGAGGCTTAAGACTTTTGAGAACAAACTCTTCGAAAGACCTTTTTTGTAGAGAAAATAAAAAACGTCAAAGAAAAACTCCTAGATAGGGGTTATCCAGAAAAGTTAATACAGAGAACACATTCAGAAGTAAACTTCGAGGACAGGAAACAAGTCCTCCAGTAGAAACGTAAAGAAAACAAACGCATCTTGCCTTTTGTAACGCAATTTCAACCATCAGTGCCTAACTTGAAACAAATTCTTATGAGCAAATGGGATTTGATTACAAACCAACCATTGCTTAAAGAAATATCTGAGGAGCCTCCATTAATATCATACAAGAAAGAGCGGTCTTTAGAGGATATACTTGTAAGAGCAAAACTATTATTATAGATACCCTGTTCCAGGCTCCGAGATAGTTGGGCCCGCTGAATTGAGAAAGCGCAAAGACGAAAGTACAACTTTTCGCGTGCTTTTTACTTTCGCGTCTTCCCCGCTATCTGAGAGCCTGGAACAGGCTAGATTATAGCTAAAACACGAGCGAGGGAGTCGCACAGGCCTGTCACACCCATTTTAAACTGAGAATTTCTTATTCATGTTAATACGTGATCTAATAAACTCAATTTCGTATCGTAGATTCTTTTCTTAGCTAATAATTAACGGTGAGCCACTGCCGAAGAACAAATAATAACTCGCTAATCTTATTTGCAAAGTTACCCCCACCCCCTAGGAAATTGCCTTCTTTTCGACCCACTCTCTTGGGAATTTTTGCTGCCCTCAATGGGGAGGGTATGGAAAATATTCTGAAACTACACAATGCAGCCCATTTCCTTTAGTCAAAATTGTTGTCTCTTTTTAGTATGTCTCTTCTGACTAGGATCCTAAAATTGGCTCCTGGTTCTAAATTAGTGTGGGTTCAATACAGGCACATAGGTTTTTTAGGGTAAATGACCCAACTACAAGGCTACAAAAGCAGTAAAAGATGTGGAAGTTGAAGCTAGGTAGAGCGAAAAATGTCAGTAGGCTCCTTCTCATCACCAAAATTTGTTTTTTCTCTCTACCAGTCCCTTGACAGGAATGGTGGGGTAGCAGGGTGCGTCTATGTTTTGTCATTTGTGTGCCTTTTTTCCTTTGTGATTTTGTTTTGAGTTTTGTTTCTGTTTTGAGTTTTGTGATTCTATTTTGAGTTTTGTGATTCTGTTTTGGGTTTTGTGATTCTGTTTTGAGTTTTCCGATTCTGTTTTGGGGTCTTGTGATTTTGTTTTGAGTTTTCTGATTCTGTTTTTGGTTTTGTGATTCTGCTTTGGGGTTTTGTGATTCTGTTTTGAGCTTTGCGATTTTGTTTTGGATTTTGTGATTCTGTTTTGGGTTTTGTGATTCTGTTTTGGGGTTTTGTGATTCTGTTTTGGGTTTTGTGATTCTGTTTTGGGGTTTTGTGATTCTGTTTTGGGGTTTTGTGATTCTGTTTTGAGTTTCCTGATTCTGTTTTGAGTTTTGCGATTTTGTTTCGGATTTTGTGATTCTGTTTTGGGTTTTGTGATTCTGTTGTGGGTTTTGTGAATCTGTTTTGGGGTTTTGTGATTCTGTTTTGGGGTTTTGTGATTCTGTCTTGGGGTCTCGCGATTCTGTTTTAGGGTTTTGTGATTCTGTTTTGGGGTTTTGTGATTCTGTTTTGGGGTTTTGTGATTCTGTTTTTAGTTTTGTGATTTTGTTTTGGATTTTGTGATTCTGTTTTAGGGTTTTGTGATTCTGTTTTGGGGTTTTGTGATTCTGTTTTGGGTTTTGAGATTCTGTTTTGGGGTTTTGTGATTCTGTTTTGGGGTTTTGTGATTCTGTTTTAGGGTTTTGTGATTCTGTTTTGGGGTTTTGTGATTCTGTTTTAGGGTTTTGTGATTCTGTTTTGGGGTTTTCTGATTCTGTTTTGAATTTTGTGATTTTGTTTTGGATTTTGTGATTCTGTTTTAGGGTTTTCTGATTCTGTTTTAGGGTTTTCTGATTCTGTTTTGGGGTTTTGTGATTCTGTTTTGAATTTTGCGATTTTGTTTTGGATTTTGTGATTCTGTTTTGGGGTTTTGTGATTCTGTTTTGAGTTTCCTGATTCTGTTTTGAGTTTTGCGATTCTGTTTTGAGGTTTTGTCATTCTGTCTTGAATTTTGTTTTAAAGTTTTGTGATTCTTTTTGGGGTTTTGTGATTCTGTTTTAGGGTTTTGTGATTCTGTTTTGGATTTTGTGATTCTGTTTTGTTCCTATCGGCCACCGTACAAATGGCCTTCCGCTAAACTCTGTAAGTTCCAATCTCGTTCCCAGGATTCTCTCCTGCCAAGAGAGAATGCTCCTACTTATCCTGTTAGTTCATAAAGAGTGTGAGGGAGGAGGAGGGGGGATGCTGTCATTGGTTTCACGAAAGGATAAGGACCCAAACAATAGCTCTAGTACTAATTCTGTTTTGGGGTTTTGTGATTCTTTTTTGAGTTTTGTGATTTTGTTTTGGATTTTGTGATTCTGTTTTGGGGTTTTGTGATTCTGTTTTGGGGTTTTGTGATTCTGTTTTAGGGTTTTGTGATTCTGTTTTGGGGTTTTGTGATTCTGTTGTAGGGTTTTGCGATTCTCTTTTGGGGTTTTGTGATTCTGTTTTGAATTTTGTGATTCTGTTTTAGGGTTTTGTGATTCTGTTTTGGGGTTTTGTGATTCTGTTGTAGGGTTTTGCGATTCTCTTTTGGGGTTTTGTGATTTTGTTTTGGATTTTGTGATTCTGTTTTAGGGTTTTGTGATTCTGTTTTGGGGTTTTGTGATTTTGTTTTGAGTTTTGCGATTTTGTTTTGGATTTTGTGATTCTGTTTTAGGGTTTTGTGATTCTGTTTTGGGGTTTTCCGATTTTGTTTTGGATTTTGTGATTCTGTTTTAGGGTTTTGTGATTCTGTTTTGAATTTTGCGATTTTGTTTTGGATTTTGTGATTCTGTTTTGGGGTTTTGTGATTCTGTTTTAGGGTTTTGTGATTCTGTTTTAGGGTTTGTGATTTTGTTTTGGGGTTTTGTGAGTCTGTTTTGAATTTTGTAATTTTGTTTTGGATTTTGTGATTTTGTTTTAAAGTTTTGTGATTCTTTTTGGGGTTTTGTGATTCTGCTTTAGGGTTTTGTGATTCTGTTTTGGATTTTGTGATTCTGTTTTGTTCCTATCGGCCACCGTACAAATGGCCTTCCGCTAAACTCTGTAAGTTCCAATCTCGTTCCCAGGATTCTCTCCTCCCAAGAGAGAATGCTCCTACTTATCCTGTTAGTTCATAAAGAGTGTGGGGGAGGAGGAGGGGGGATGCTGTCATTGGTTTCACGAAAGGATAAGGACCCAAACAATAGCTCTAGTACTAACAAGAATACGACGGCGCTACAGCTTTTAAAAAAGGACCAAAGACTGCAACAAAGTTCTACAAAAAGTACAGTCTACCCGAACTCTTGTTCGTACGACATACAAGCCTTTAATTTTCGATTAAATGCAAGAAAATCACAATTTAGTTCAGTTTCTACAGAACAAATGGTTGTGTGATCAAAGCTAGAGCGCGGTCAACGCGACAGACACTTATCTCTAAGAACTTGAACAGCTCAGTCTTGCCATTGGAGGTGAAGATTCCGAGCGATGAAGGCGTAAATATCTGAATACTCTTCGATCTGAAGAGAGAGAGAGAAAGGAAGAAAAAAAAAACACGGTGAAGACTCTAAAGCAGTTCAAAAGGATCATAATAAGGCCATTTCAGAGTTTCCTAGAGCCTCTGTTTCGAGGCAAACTAAGTGCGAAGCCATCGATATGAATATGATTTTTTATTCTCACGCAAATAAAACTCATTTTCACTACAAATGATTTGCACTTAGCCTCGTTATAAAAATGAGATTTTTGAAAGTTGGGAATCGCGTCCCTGAAAAGGTCGCGAACGGAAGTATGAACAAAATTGGCTAATGGTGCTTGTTAACGACAATGACATTTCTACATGCATTGCTTACATTATTCTGTGTTAAAAAAAGCTACTACATAAGAAATGTGATTGGAGTTTGAAGAACAAAAAAGAACTTCTGCTGAAGCTCAGCCAGCAAGGAAAAGGGATAAATAATTCGTATTAGCAGGTTTTAGTTCTTAGAAATAACAATACTAAATAAAACACTTGTAAAACACAGTTCGAAATCAAACATATTCTAAGCACTCTTTTACTCGTTTTTGGTAGAGGGAAACATTTATCATTCAGGTTTTGTGTCTTTCGTTAGGCACGCCTTAATCCTTTAAGTTCCAAGAATGACCAACATCAATTTACTCCTAACAATATCAATATATAATCAAGTAGAAAGGTTATGAAAATTAACAAAATGATCACTAAACGAAAAATGCTTAGTGATCTTTTAACAAATTCTCTAAAACAATTTTTCAAGGACATGGTTGGGGACTAGTCTAAAGAATTTGTATGTTAATCAGAATCTTGGCGCTTGAAGAGTTAAAGGAGGAAAATTCATGTTGAAAGAGACAACTTATCTTAGGCCTTCACAGTGGAAATTGAAAGTATTTAGGCACACAGGTCAATTTTTCTGATCCCATCTCCATACGCATGCCGTGGGAGAACTGTTTTGCATACGGCTCCCAACCATTAGCTACCACTTTTCCACAGTGTAGCTGTCGCTTAAAGGAGTACTTTTTTGCACTCGCCTCGGCAGTAATGGGTCTTTGATACACGGGTTCGCCCGTTCGTACTCCTCTTAAAGGAGTACTTTTTTGCACTCGCCTGGGCAGTAATGGGTCTTCGATACACGGGTTCGCCCGTTCGTACTCCTCTTAAAGGAGTACTTTTTTGCACTCGCCTGGGCAGTAATGGGTCTTAGATACACGGGTTCGCTCGTTCGTACTCCTCTTAAAGGAGTACTTTTTTGCACTCGCCTCGGCAGTAATGGGTCTTTGATACACGGGTTCGCCCGTTCACAGACCCTAAGACTATTCCATGCTGATGAGCCCCAATAAGGGCGAAGTAACTGTACATGGCTGCCACTGCCGGGGTGATATGGTTGTGCGCATGCGTAAGGTAATGGCCATACCGCGGAGTTGGTACGTGTGCTTCAGTGCTAAAATTGACATTGAAAGTCCCCAATATGGTTCTCCAATCCCGTCGTCGCGATCCAAATGTTCCCTCAATCCCGTAATGCCGATGATTCTTTTCGTCATCGCACATCCCGTGCATACATTCGATCCCAATACCGATCCCACCCTTCTTTAAAATCCTGAATACTGGCTTTCAAATAAGGTAAATTCCGGCACCCGAAAACTTGTTGGGAACCCGAGCAAACTAATCAGACTTACAATTTTGGCGGTAGGCTTTCCAAATCCGTGACCGGCTTTTGTGTCCACTCTTATAAGCAATGGGTTTGTCTGCAAAGAAAGATACATCCGAGGGTCGAGTTGTTATTAAAAAGAAAAGTTTCCTCTTTAGAGAAAAAAATGCAAGAAAAAAATATTGTTACCGTAAATCTTGTTATGTATTAGCCCCCCGGGGGGCTTATTCTTCCCCTGAAAAGCACGGGCTTATTAGAGAGGGGGGGCTTATTTTGAGAGGTGGGGTTAATAGAGGATTTACGGTACCTGTTTTTCGTAACCGCCAATACGATGATGCAACTCTGCGATGTACTTCAGAGAATGGAGTGGAACAACACGATCATCATGGTCAGCGGTTAATAGCAGTAACGCTGGATATTGTGCTCCGTTGTCGGGAATCTTGATATTGTGTAAAGGGGAATATCTAAAAATCAATCAGTTAATCTCACAATTAATACTTCGACCACCTAATCAATGGTTCGATAAATGACAAATGATTACTATAGGGAATAAACAGTTTTTTCTGTCCAGATTGATTTTCTCAATACCTCGTACCTATCACTCTGTGGATCGAATGCAAACTTGGGAACAATTTTAAAAGAGCACAAGTCAACTTAGAAAAAGCTACCCTTCCAATGATCCTTTGCGTTAACATGAAACCTTCACAATAAGGGTTCTTTCATTTTACAATATTAAAGTTCACGTTTTTCTTTCGTTCGTTGCCAAGAATCTCTCTCCGCTCACTATTAGCGGCTGAGAACAGGAGAACCAGTCTAGCAGCAATAGAAAACGTCTCTCAGAAATAAATCAAAAACCTTTTTAAGTTGAGGAGGAACTTCACGAAAGCAGAGGGAAAATAATGTTTAATTTCTGTAAGGAAAGAAAGCAACTCACTTGATCAGCCATTCAAAGTCTTCCTTCTTGTCGGGACTACCATAATCAGTTGTCCTTTGCAAACAAAGAAGACACGTTTTCAATGACTCAAATTCGAAGCAATATCATAAACGTTTCTTTATATCAATGTTCTCCAATGCTTACTTACCAGGCATGGCCGATGGTAAACTTATGAAACTTGAGCATGTCCATGACTCTGCAAAAGTAATGATAGAATTCAAAGAATCATAAGCATGTTTTCAGTTCCGTAGAGGACACTAGTAGAGTTCAAAGAACTGGCTAAAACATGCGTCCTAGTATTGACGAATTCGGGAAATGGTTACAGAAAGTGCCGCACGTATAAATACGTGGACGGCATTAATTTATTATCAACAAAGTGGAAATACCGTAAACCCCTGCATGGGGGGCTTATTAATTTCAAACGCGTTTGAGGGGGCTTCAGTAATAGAGACGGGGGACTTATTTGAGAGGGGCGAGGGGCTTGTTTAATTTAGCGAAGATGGTGGTATCAGATCTCCATAAAGAACTTAGCCTCCCACGCAGGCATTTTTAGGGGAGCTCGTATTTCTTCCCTCCAAAGGGAGGAGGGAAGAGGAGAGGGAAGAAATACGAGCTCTCCTAAAAACGCCTGCGTGGGAGGCTATAAAGAACTAGAATGCAAAGTGGATAAGCTCAAGTACAAGAAGTGAGAATTATGAACCGAGATTTATGAAACAATAACCCTAATTTCCACAAGAAAACATCGAACTGAAAGATTCTGGTAGTTGTACACTGATGACGTCATCGTGCAAATAAACTACCGTAAAATTCCGAAAATGAGCCCCTCCATCTATAAGCGCCCCCCCCCCCCCCCCCCCCCAACAACTGGTAACGCAAAAACACCCTCCGTGAAATCGCCCCTCCAAATATAAGCCCCCCGGGGGCTTGTACTTGGAAAATTGCCCTCAAATACAAAGTAAAACAAAGCAAAAATGGTAAATTTATTTCCAACTTTAAAGCTAGCCCAATCGGTTTTGAAACGCAAATTTCCCTCCGAATATAAGCCCCTCCAAAAATAAGCCCCTCAAAAAGGGCCTTTGAAATATACAAGCCCCGGGGCTTATTTTCGGAATTTTACAGTATTGCCTAAAAATGTGCAAACTTGACAAGCAAAAACTTTGGACTAGTCGAGTACAAAATCGAGAGAACGCAAACTAGTCTCAGGGATTTCCCAAGCAATAAAAACATCATGCAGTGAAAATGTATGGCGTTAGGGCGCTCTTAACTCATATAAATTACGACGAAAGTCATTCTAATATAGATTCTAAGTTGTCCTGAATTTTCAAAGAGTTCAAAAGCTGACAAATGAGCTCGCCTATTACAAACATTTCAATTCTCTAAAACGGTCTCTGCTAAAGGAATAAATTTGAACTGTGACTTACGGTACTTGCGAGACAGCACATCCAAACAGCTCCGGTCTCTGGTTGATACAAGCACCCACCAAAAGTCCACCATTAGAACCACCACAGATGGTTATCCTGTCGTTGAACAGACAAGAGGATGCGAAGTCATTTGACTTACAATGATATTGCTACCGAAATGGTTTCATCATTAAGACCGCATCACAGGCGTTTTCTTTCGCTGCTCCTATTATTAAGGTGCAAAGGATTTCTGGGAAGGAAGTGCGCGAAACTTGCAAGGCAGGGGCCCAAAAGTCCCAAAAGTGTAGGAAGTGCGCGTGAAAAAATTGTGTTCCTAATCTTAGGACTTGTTTAAAAGCAGGGAGGGTAACCCTGGTGATAGGCCGGGTTACCCTGGCAAGAGGGTTAAAGATACCTTTGGTTTACGAGCAAAATTTCCCAACCAGGGTTCCCCTTTCAAACAGGTCAACTTTACAAGCTTGACTGACGTGTTTCGTCGTGCGTCACCCCATAATAAAATACCCATTCTTTGTAACGCCCAAGATTTAAACGAAATCTTGAAGATCTGCATGTTAAACACGTTTAATTCATGGGAAAAGGGGCAGATGTTATCATCGTATAAAGAAAGCACTTTCATTGTTCAGATGTTTAATTTTTTGCTCGAAAAATTTTCAAGATTTCTGATCACGCTAAACAGTCAAAGTTGTCCCGGGTATAGGCGAGTTATCCCTAGCAGAGCGTTTACAAGGTAGTTAGGGTAACCCTCTTGCTAGGGTAACCCTAGCACTCAGGTACGGTTTACCCTAGCTCCATCTGCCTTGTGAACGTTGAGTACGGGGTGTCGTAGAATGAGTGCACAACACTCGGCTACGAGGTTTTGTCCTTCCCAGAAAGCCCTGCGTTCTATGCTTTTCGCGCCATAATGTAGCATGGGAACGAGACAAATAAGTTTAGCGCCATATTGGAAGACATGAAGAACGGTTGACAAGTGTAAAGATACTTTAACAACTCATCCACACTCCGAGGATATAAAGAAAAGCAATAGTACACACGTACTTGTCTGCCGAAGTGTATTTTTGCTGTGCTAGGTAAATCGCTGCGTGCTGAAAGTCATCAAAAACATTCTGCTTGTTCCCAAAGCATCCCGCTTGATGCCATGTTTCTCCGTATTCCCTGCAGGGAGATAACAAAACCAAAACCATTTTCGTGAACACGTCTTTTACGTAGACGAAACAGACATCGTGTAAATATTATGATGCATAACAACTACTGCACAGGAAACTAAGGGACCATTAACATCAAGACAACTTCTTTCATATATTTTCAAAACGTTGTGGTCAAAAATTGTGGTTTACAAGTTCAGACGCCGTTTTGAATTTCTACCAAACTTAACCTTGCCGATATCCAAAACTACTGTCATTCTGTCCTGATGCTCGACAAATTATTGATAAACGGCAACTCAATAATTTTGAACGGGAGCACTGGCTTTCGAGGGGAGGGGGGGGGGGGGGCGACAAATGAGAGGCATAGTGCAGGTTTCTGTCAGACACAGTCGCTGCCTTTTCCAGCGAAAAATTTGGTACTCAATTCTTTTTCACGGACGCAAAAAGGCAAAAGGTGAAGTTCCTTATCATATGTCGGTAACTCGTATAATAAGCAGTACTCATTAGACTAACATACCCGAGGCCGACGGTGCGCTCATTTTACCCCCCCCCCCCCCCCCCCTTTCCCTTCCTCTATCCATCAGTGCTCTGTTTTACGGGTAGTCACGACTGGGAATCGCCGGAACTCGGAATCCACCGCACAAAAGACGACGCACTAGCCGGCTGTGCTAATCCTCTTTCGAGTTTAGAAGCGGACAAGTTTCACACCATTTTTTAGCAAATCTCGTCATTTTACTGCCGGGGGGAGGGGGGGAGGCAGTGGGGTGGGGAAAATGCAAACTTACTTTTCCTTGCTCTTGGTAAAGCAATTCTAAAGTACAGCTAAGATATACTTACCCTCCACCCCTTAGGTTAGGAACAGCAATTATCCCTCCGAGATGTTGCATAAATACGATTCGTGAAACACTGAAGGCTGGAGTAATAGAAATGTTGAATCCTCCGTAACCATACAAGAACAAAGGGTGGCTGCCGTCTAACACGATATCCTGATTAACAAACGCAGTTAATTAACTACACTAGTTGAGACTTGCTTTAATCTAGAATTTAAAAGTATTAAACACAAGCACTTGTCTCAAAAGCACATCGTTATACATCATTCATTAAAAGAGTTCATTATCCATTTTTCGATTGCTTATGAGCATTAAGTTCTGGGGAAGTCACCCCAGATCAGCTATTAAGCTCGCTGGAAAAGGCAATCAGGTGTTTATAGAGTAAGCAGATCGACTAGGTGGGTGGAGCCACTCCAACCAAATATAATCGTGCGTATCGTCGCTGCTCAAGCTCCTACATAACAAACCAAGACATCGTCACTAAAACGGGAAACGGAAAAATATGAAAAATGGAAACAAAACAGGGAATAGGTCACGAAGTTACTGATAGTGCTAGTAGGGATTTAAGCTAGCTTTTCGTTCCTATTTTTCATTTAAGCCTTCCCTGGGCTGGTTACCGGTTACCCGTTGTCCCTTTTCGTAACATCGTGGTTTGATAAACCATGGCTCGGTTGTTCAAAGGCTGGATAGCGCTATCCACCGAATAAATCTCTTTCTAGTGGATAGTGCAATTGGTTTCCCCAGTACTTATCAGTTGGATAGTGATTTATCCGGTGGATAGCGCTAGCCAACGTTTGAACAACTGGGGCCTGGCCTAGCTGGTTCCTGAAAGGCCGATTAGCGCTAACCCAGGATTAAAATTTTGTTCCACTTTTTGTATTTACCTTCCTATGCATTGCTTAGAGTAACATTTTGTGTTATCATTTCTTTTTTTTTTTTCAAGTAAAGGCACAACGGTATTTTGTTCGCTCGAGTTACATGTTCTTAGACAAGAAAACCTTGCTTACAATTTGGCTTAATCCTGGGTTAATCTTAATCATCTTTAAAGGAACCGGGCCCAGATATCTCTATGCAACATTACATTTTCACTTGTGTAAGTAAATCACAGGTTTACCTTTTTATGAACAATGAACATCGGAATCTTGGTTCCATCTTTGCTTGGATAAAACACTTGCACGGTCTGGTAACTACTAGCGTCAAATCCGCTCACTTTAATTTCGCGGAAAACCTGTCATTTCCAAAAATATGGTTATTTAGCGCCGCCGCCTGGCAGAGAGTGTCATTTTTTACACTGGGGGGCTTGTCATAGAGGGGTCTTATCTTATTAGTTTTTTTTACAACTAATTGGAAGAAGGACGGAGTTCGTTCTTAAAACACAATGTTTATTGGTGTAGACTATATGCACTGAACTGTAATACAGTTTTCTGCAGCAATAAAAACGCAGATATAACATTTATTGTAACTGAAATAAAGGCAATTTAAGACACAAACCTTGGGTTGGATGTTGTCTTCAGTTAAATCACAATGGTGGATAACTCCGGGGGTTAGGAATGAAGTTAACTGGTAAAAAATCTGCAAAAAGAGCAGTTAATTGTAAGTTTTGTTATTCAAAAATAAAAATTCGATGGCCGAAGGTTCCAAGTTGGGTCAAGCAGTGTTGAGCCCAACAATTATCAGGAAGGTTAGTCACTTTTAAAGAGTATTCCCGTTCTTTCTGAAACTTGATAGAGATTATTCTAGGTGAGTTTTCCTAGAACTGCATTCTTGGTGTCCACGTCGAAGTTCATAAAGAGAAAGAAAAATTTGGCGTCATGTGTTTACGTCGCGGAGTCCACAAAACGTCACATAAGATAATTTCACGTTGCAGGCTACGACGACGACCACAACGACAAATTGTCCTTCCTCTTTTTGAACCTCAATAAAATCCTTGAGAATTCAACTCCAGGAAAAGTCGCCTGCATTTGACATATTGAGCGGGTCCAAATGGACACGATAAAGTTTGAAAAGACGCAAATTCACTTTTTAGCGACGTGTTTAAGGTCCCTAACAAGATGAGTTTTCGCCGACCGGCTGAAAATTTGACTGACTACTTCGTTTACACGGAACCGTTCAATATTTTCGCTCTATTCAGACGGAACTCTGAAAAGTTAGACTTCTAAATTTTCTTACTGTTAAGGTGATTCCGTTTGAACGGAAAAACTAAACACACGAAGTTTCAACCAGTTGAAAATTCTTGCGACGCTGAGTGAACGTAGCGGCAATTATGCAGTGATGGGGAAGAAATGTAACAAAAAGCGTGATGCACGTGCAGAGTGACAGTTTACATGTGTAGCTCATTAAACATATTGTTATTTAGTTTTTGAGTTCCTGTTGCCGTCGTTTTGAAGGTTACAGCGCCACAGGGCCTCAGAATTCCTCCCTGAGTTTTACCACTTATAATCATTGTTTCATTTTTTCGCACCCCCTTGGAAAACTCCTGAAATTTTACCTATTTAAAGGGAGCAAGGTTTGCCCAAGTTTGCATCTCGGAGACGGCGCGAATGGTCGGCTGAAGTCTCTTTCTTGCTACGAGAAATTATTTCACTCTATACTCCGGCCTTTTCCCTCTCAACTCAAAACAAACAATTCTACCAAATTCTAATTCGATCTGGAACACAAGAACTGACATGTAAAACGAGTTATTGAGAGCCTCAAGGGCTTCCGCGGACAAAACAACTCATGTTCCACATTTTTGGTTTGTTCAAGTTGTTCATGTGTTACCTCTGAATCTCTTTTCCGCCCAGAATAACCAACAATGCTACCAATGTCGAGTGGGAAACTCATCAGCCTTTCTCCAGACAAATTGTGAAGGTAAAGAACGCTCTGGAAAGTAAAAAACAGAGTAAATTAGTAACAACGTCGCATTTCATTTTCAATTATATTGAATGAAGACAGCTGTTCACATACCAACTAGAAGCGCGGGAACAGCAAGGACGCCCACGTGACCACCATTTCCCGCCATTTATCACGCTTGCTGCCGTTTACCGTTGTCAAAGTGAGGAAGCTAGTTTTTACTCCTTTTTACGCAAACAACCAACAGAAAACGTGAGTATTTTAAACTTTGTTTCTTCCGCTTATCGCAGCTTGAATTAAATATAAAGCCAATTTCCACGCTTATGACTAAAACATTTGCAAGTACTGGAAAAAAAGACAGTTAACGGCGGCTGTCGTAAACTTTTCCGTTACAGATTATTTTGGGAGCTGTTTTTCATATGTGTTTTAGTTTGTATGCTTTTGCAAATATAAACAAAAACGCCTGAACACGACCTTTATCTCTTTTTTTTTTTATGACGTCCTTCTTAGGAGAGAATAATTCAGTACCAGTAGAAACAAGAAACCACCACAAAAACATTACGGACCTTGACGTCATGAAGGTAACAGAGAACCAACAGATTCTGCTTGACACAGGAGGCCCATTCTAAAACATCTTGCTCGTCTTCTTCAACAAGAGTCGACCAGTGTTCCTGGATATTAAAGGAATGACAAGCGAGATTTTGTTAACGGACAAACACCTTCACTTTTCTCAATTGTATCAAAAGTGAGTACCGGTAAGCGAAGGAGATTTTCTCTTCTGATCAGGAGACATTTATCCAACTGTTATTGTTAAAAAAATACACAGAAAACAAATTGAAATATCTTGTTACAAAAAATCGTCTACAGCGTCATTTTTCAGGACATTTGCAATCATACTGTACTTACCATTTCGGGTTTTGAAAAGTCAATATTGATTAATTTGTATCTTGGAGCTTTCAAGTTTGTCTTGAAAGTGAAGAGGGTCCCCTCATTAGTGATGTACTAGATAAAAAAAAACAAAGCAAAATGAGATAAAACAATTTAATACGAAGTTTACAACATACAAGATAAAGAGGTCTACTGATCATAATTCCAAGGGAATGCATCATTGTTATGACATTACCTCATACTCAGCATCAAAATTGTCCACCAATTTCACATAAGGAAGTTTACCTAAAACAATAATAAACAAAAATATACAGTTTGCCATTACACAAACACCTTATTTCCTGAACTCTCTTTGCATAAGCTAAATCATTTGAAAAAATATACAAATAAAAAAATAATAATAAATTTAAATAATACAAAAATTAAAAGTTGGAGAGCCAAGAGTGAATGTAAAGCATTGAAGTAATTTTTGCAGTTTCTAGCACCTGAATTTTTTTACTTGGACAGAAGCTGATTCTGAACTTTTCTAGTCTGTTGTATTATTACCAGTAATTCCATCTTTTTGCTTCTCCAGATCACAGTAAAAAAGTCTGTTCATTGGAGCACAGCCTTCGTGTGGAGTTAAAATCACATATCGTCCACAATCACTGACTTCACCACCTCTACAAAAACAAGAAAGCAAGTGCTAAAAGTTTAGGTAATTATTAGACAGGCTTCAATACAAAATATTTAGGTCAGTACAAAGTTACTAAGAATACAGACACCACAGAGAAGTCAGCACACAGCAAACATAACCCAAGTTAAGGTGTAGTTTTCTCTAAACAAAGTAACTGACAACTGAGCTAACCGCCCCTTTGGTTAGCTCAATTATATAAGCACTGGTCTGTCTAAGAGGAAAGTCACAGCCAGACCAACACTCAGGGTCTTAAAACAACTGAGGAGAAGGTGCTGCCTTTGTTCTGGCATCCACAAAATAATAGTTAATCAGATAATGATGAATAATG
This sequence comes from Porites cylindrica, assembly GCA_964035525.1. Classification (NCBI taxonomy): domain Eukaryota; kingdom Metazoa; phylum Cnidaria; class Anthozoa; order Scleractinia; family Poritidae; genus Porites; species Porites cylindrica. The sequence continues at coordinate 636,577 of OZ037781.1, forward strand.
GTCAGACCTGTACCACAGCTCTTTTACACTGCTGATTACTGTGGAATGCAAAAACTGCTGTTTTTAAAGAAAAGGAACATTGGAAATATAGACCCCAGTAGTTTGGTTTATCTTAAAAACATGTGTGCATCTATGTGTACAGGTGTAATGCTGTAGTAGGTCCACATCAACTTTAGGTTGCCCTTTTTTTATATAACCTAATATGTGAAATAAAATGATGATGATGATGATAATACATGTAGTTATATTACTGAGCTACATGTGAGCAATATTACTGGACTAAACATTTTAAAAAAAAATGACAGTAATTTCATACTGTAATTATTACTTACACAGACCACTTAGGATGCTCCGGGAACTCACAACAAAGAACATCTTCTGACTGGCTGGTGCCAAGAACATGGTAATAAAGCTATTATGGATGTCGCAAAAAAAATAACAACTGAGAATGCATTTTTGGTTTTAGGCAGTTGTTTGCATAAGTTATTTCTCCATGGCCTCTCATTCTGACTCTATCCCAATGGCACTTTTAAGCCCAACATCACCAAACCTCTTACGGCTAGACTTCAGGCTGGTTGACTTCATTAAATATATTACACTTTTGTTGCAAAATAAGACAAACATATTTCAAACTTACCTTTTGATTAAGATTTAGTTCAGTGACTGTTCCATCAGCTTTAGAACTACTGGGATATTTCTATCAGGTCAAAAACAGAATCTTAAAATACAGTGATACAGTAGTAAGAACATGTTCTTTAAAAGTATAGATTGTTATGTAATAATACTAAATATGTAAAAGTTTATTCGATAAGTATCTTATCTTTCCCATTTTATTGTTATTGAGCTTAAAACAGGTTCTCCAGAAGCCTTGGGGCCCGGCAAAAATTACTGCTTAGTGATTGTCATGAAAGTGTAAAAAATCCATTTTTATTTGTTTCTCAATGCTTTGTTTGATAAGATAAAAAAAACTTATGAAATTGAAATGCAGCTGTAAAATATTTATTTCACAAAGGGTGGTCCCCCTCTACCCTCAAATGTTAATTGCTGTGCGCTGGAAAAGGCACTCCTTTCCTTTACAATAAACTCTTTACTCAACTAAGGCCATCTACTTATTATAATTTTTTTCCATCTACTTTTTTCCTTATCCTGAGAACCCTACTTGAAATTTACCAGCTTTCTCAGACAACCTTGTATTTATTACTCAGGGCATTTTCAACATCACTCTTCAGGCCATTGTTAACATTGCTGACCCTGCATAAAGTGGTATGTATAACATACCGGTACATTACTTTCAGATATTACTAAGACCATTTAGTAAATGGAAACCAGTCTTCAGTTTTTACTTTTAGTAATGCATCCTAAATAGAGCATTGTTATGTCAGAGGATATAGCCACTTACAGGGCCGGTGGAAGGTACCCTCACTCCACAGGGTAAAATGATGTTCTCTGGACAACTAAAAACTTACATTGTAGAACAAGCCCTTATTGTCATGTGTCCATGCCATGCTGGTGAATTTTGCATTTTCTAGGGAGTCTGGCAACTGCACTTTACCATCCACCTTCATAAACTGAAATTATTAAAAAGACAAAGGAGTCAGAAAAAATCATGAACTGGATGTGACATAATATTACCTCTCAGCAGTACTGATTGCATCCAATATATGCCCTCAGTGTTGCAAATTTTATTTTATTCTTATTTTAGGATTTTCAAGATAATTGGGCGAAAACTAGCTCAAAAAGAAGCATTTTTTCAAACAATGTCTTTTTTTCAATACTAGCTTAGTTAATATGTCATGAAAGGGGTTAAAAGCCTATAACAACAAATGAATGACTTCAGTACCTTAATTGTAACCCAGTCAGATCCTTTGTGTGAAAGAGAGTAGGCAAAAAGCTGTCCATCTTCAGAGAATGATCTTCCCACAAGCGCTATGGTTCCATCTTCAGACAACTTGTTAGGATCGAGAAATACCTCAGCCTCACCATCTAGTGAGTCTTGAACATACATCACACTTGAAAAATCAGTAGAAAAGTCAGTGTCATGATATTATTCAAGCTAAATTTGATGTAAATATCATACACGGTAACATAATTATATTATGGTAGTAGGTCTGCATGGAGTACAAATCAGTCTATAATATATGAGTGATTGACAAATTCAGACAAGCACTAGCAGGAGTCTGATTTCTTTAATCTTGACCATGATTAAAAAGACCTAATTGGAGAAGATAAAATATTTCTGTACCTTGTTAATCATAACTGTAACAAAATTTGTGATATTTTCTGCTTTTTAAAACACACAACTTTAAGATTTTCCAGGAGTTATTTGCACAGATCAAGACCAATGAGTTATATTGACACTAAGTCACAATGCAGAATTAAATATTCTAAAAAAACTACCACAGAAGGTTAATATAGTAGATTTTACCTTTGGTTTTGAAGCCCAGAGTTGTGGAAGTAGAAGTACTTTGAACCACGTTTAAATGGACAGCCATACTTTGGATAGTCCCACATTTTAGTTAGTCTGCAGGTGGAATAAAAATTCTAAGACTTAAAACATTTATTTTCACCCTTGGTAGGAATACTCCTTTTTATAATGTTATTCAGGCCAGTTTGGTTTTAAGTTGGGAATAGAGTTTAAGCCTGAAAAAGGGTAAAGTTTTGTATTCTGTTAAAACAAGGTCTGGAATTAATTTTCTTCATTATATTTTGAGATCATTAATTTTTCCCTTGAGAACACTGGTTTAGTTACATATGAAATAAGATAGCGAAATTCATATAGATGGATTTCACTGTGACGTCATCAAATTGAAAAGTCATTTGAAATGGTGACGTTTTACGAATTCTTCTTTACACTAGGTTGAAGATAAACAAAAAGTAAATCTTTGTACAAGTATCCATTTCCGTCGCATGTTTCATTTCGAAATACCGCAATTTGAACTTTCGAGTTTTCACAGTGCGTGACACCAAAATAGGAATGCTGTCTCGTTGAAAAAAAGTCTCTCCTCTTGATTTTCGGCAAATTATATAACCATTTCAAGTATTAGAAGACGTGTTTCTGCGTACGTATGCCAGTTCTCAAGTGAAAAGAAAGAGCTTTTATAGCAAAAGTGAACTCCAGATGTTTTTGTTGATTTCCGGTGCCCATATTGGTGCACCAAAACAGTGCACCAATAATTATGGCGTCTCCATACAAAGCTCTACAAAGGTGCATGAAACGTTTCGGCAAGTAACTCTGAAACTGTGGGTCACAAAGACCTGAGACTTGGACAAATTGTTTATATATTAGTCTTTTATAACATTTCATTTTCTTGGCTTCTTCCACTGCACGGTTTCCAATTTAATTTTTTGTTGCGTGACAGTGAAAACGATCTATATTTTGGTCTGAAATCAGGCAAGGATTAGATGGCCCCACCTAATTCATGGGAGTTTCTCCTTCCAACCTAATGGGATTATTTTCCCTCTCGCTTTAAAGTTAAGACAGAATAAGGCTTTTTTTCTTGATAGAAAAAGTATTGATAAGTGTCACCCAGTTAAAAATCCTACCTTGAGTAAACCCCTACACCCACCCCCTCTCCCACCTTGCCATCCAATTTATTTGGCCAAAATATTATGAGAAAGGTGGCTAGTACCTCTTTTTTGGGATTATCATACTTTGGCAGGGAGTTAAATTTAGGTGGGGGAGGGGGTTAACTACTTTGTTGCTCTAAAAAACACTTGGGTCCTTGCGGAGGGACGGGAGGGAGAGATGGTGGATAATTACACGTCCATAAATCTACACGTGCAAAGCTTTGGGAGTTTAAAATAAGCATTCTAACCTTCCAGCGTTTCATTTCCCACAATGTCTACTATCAATATATTTTTGCTCACGAAACAAAACGGAGTTGCTTTAATGAATGGGGTATTGTTTACGAACAAATGCGAGACATGTGCATGTTTCGGAAAATAAAATCATAAACACTTTACAGTCTGTACTTCAAACTGCCGCGATACTATTAACTTAAAGTTATTTCCAGTTTGATCAAAATAAAAGAAATAAGCATACAATTTTATTTTCAACTTTTAAATTGTAAGGTTAAAAGCTTTTTGCTGACCTTGTCTTGAAGTTATCTCGTATTTCGCAGTCTGCTAAATAAGGCATTGTAATGGCATTTTGCTCTTCAACAAAACCTTTGGTTTCTTCAGAGTCCGGATCTTCTAGCCAAACATAGGGATCAGCAATCTTTGTACCATGATAGTCATCTATAACACTTTCATCTCTTCGAGCTTTTGGATAAGTAAAACTTGCCGGCACCGCCATCTTGAATGTTGATTGAGGCCTCGACCCAGATCTCCAGCTAGCTCTGCAGATCTGTGTACGAGCAAGTGTTTTGTACGTGACCAGTTTGAACATTACAGAAACGCGCCCATTCAAAAACGTCGATCGTGAAAATGCAAATAAGTGAAAAATGACGTTAATTTAGTGTCAATCAAGAAATCCCCTGGGTATATCCCTTTCCTGCTTATTGTTCCTTTTCAGACATCCGCAACATTTGCCTATTCTTCGATGAAGAATAGAATTTAACGCGACTAACAATAGCTCAGTCTGTTTAAAAACTGTCTAAATTTACTCCGAATTAGCATGTGACTTTTTGCTGTTAAACGCTTCAAAATTGAAAAATCCTCGATGATTGTTGTTGATTTTGCCGTAAATAATTCAATGCACTGACTTAAAATGAATTTTTACCTTTTACAAACTTCTTGGTGTTCGAATCGATCGATGAAATATGAGCGCAACCGATGCGTTAATAGTTTGTTTACATTTTGTCACAGGTTTTGGATAATATTATAAACCTTAAAATGTACGGGCAAATTCGACGAAAAAGCACTCTCACTCACATTCTTCATTTAAAATATTGATTTTAGCAAAGTATAAGGCAAAATTAAGAGCGATACTTTCTTTAAGAACGCCATAACTACATATTTAACGGCCAAACCTAAACAGCGATCTAATCCGTCTCTTGAAAACAACTACAATACCGCTTCTGATAAAAATATTTATAAACGCTGCAAACATTTTTATTCAATCTTATCGAGTGATTCTCGTGAAGAGGAGTTTTTAAGTGAAGAATACTTTGGTTTCTGATTAGCTTTAACTTTTTTGCCATCAAAACGATTCGCACGAGACTACCGAATTCGCGATGGTTTTATGTTAGTGCACGAGGAAGGAAAATGCTTCTCTTTGCATAAACTTGAAGCAGTGACAAAGACATTCCAACACTTAAAACAATGGCAACCTACTTCTATTGTTTCTGCATTGTCTCTTGAAAGTGTGAGAATAGTTAACCGCTATGAAGTTCATAAGACACCGAAAACGACGGTAGTCTTTGAAACTTCGTTTTTGCTCGCAAAGCCTAATGGGTACCCCACTTTTCACGGGCGACGTTTTTCAATGGGCGCGTTTCTGTAATGAAAATAGCGATGTCTTTTAGATACGCCCACGTGACAGCTAATTCAAGAAGAATTAGCAAATTTTGATGAGTAGGCAAAAAGTAGAACCACAGCATTAAAGAAAATTAAAGAAAAAACAAATAATTTTTTACAATTAGTCACTAAAGATTTCTTACGTGTAACTGAGAGCTTTTTAGGTTGAGGTACCTGAGCCAATGAATCATACAATAGTTTGATAAAAATGTAAAACTCAATCGGAAAGTATCGTAAGTTTTTAACTTATTTTTAATGTTTTATTATAACACTTACCAAAAATTTACATTGAAAATAGAAAAAACAACAACAACAACAAAGAAAAAAATAGGTACAAAAGTCACAAAATTAGCAGTTTACATTATAAACGAAAAAAAAAAAAACAAACAAAAAAGAAACAAACAAACAAATCACAAACAATGAACTATGCAAATAGCTAACTTACAAATAACTATAAATCGCCGTCATCATCCAGAAACGCCATTGCATCAGTCAACTATGTTTTTGATCCAATCTATACTGTACCTTTAAAAAATTATAATCATAGCTTGAAAACATTTTAATAAATAATATTTTGCTGAGTCAGAAGTATGAAGCTTTTTGAATTCCGAAATAAATACGGTTGAAAATCTTGAAAATAGTGCGTTTGATAGCCCATGTTGAAAGGGTGAGTATTCGAGTATTCGAAATATGTGCAGAGCTGGCTGGTAGAGACGTCGTTGGTGTCAGTGATGCAATGGTTATTTGTATGTAGTACACTGGAACGGACTTGAATCAGTACAGTAATCTAAATCAGTGCGCGTGGGGAATACCCTTGACTTCACGCAAAGATTTATTCACATGAGTGTCAAGTGATTGGACTGTTTGTTGCAGTCTTCTGTCACTTCTGATCGATAGCGGAGCCTTGGCATATTCATAAAAAAAAAATTAGCAGAAAGAAAACGCTCCTGCTGCAATTATCAGTCGTCCAGGGAAAAAAAGGTAAGGTAAGAGGTAAAATTCAACATACTTGTTTCAGCAAATAAGAAAAATGACTAATTGCTGACAACTTTTCATTGTGACAAAACTGTGATGTAGATTTGTAGCTATGTGTTATCACATGGCGAATTGATGACACAGCAAAATTTACCCGCCCTGTAAGACATTTTTAAAGCAGTAAAGAGACACAGAAATATATACTGGAATAGAGAATTCTTACGTCTAAATTGTACGAGCAGAGGTATTCGAATGCAGTTCATGCACACACATGAATCCACTTGCAAGTTCAGTTCATATGTCGCTTGGCCGTTACTAGGCTCTTACATGCTATCTCGCTGCAAAAACTCGTCTTGTTCTCCATTCTTGTATTTAAAGTAAAACTCTGATTTCCTTTCGGAAAATAACACCAGTCCATCTCAAAAAGGAGGTAATTCTAATCTCCGCAAATTAGTAACAAGTCTAACACAGAAGCACAACTAGAGACTTACCTTACTTCCTGCTAAGCCGGAAACTGAAGGCAGATAACGTAATGTCACGCCAGGTGCATGCAAAGACAGAAAGTGAATGGGAAAAGGCCTTGTTGGATAAAAACGTTCACAGTGCTATGAATGGCCCAGCTGATATATTTTCTACAAGGTTTAAAATCATTAATTTATATAGATTCGACACCTTTCACAGACGAAAGGGAAAAACGACCTTGAATGTCCCACTGAAAACGGACGTTGTGATCATTCCGCATGGACCTTGGTCACTTTCTGCGGTTCGGTCTGAACTGTTCATCCACGTGCTTTTACGTCAAGACAAGTGGCCTTTGTGTGTTCCAAAGCCACCCTACATTTTTTGTTTTAAATTCAAGAAAGGTTAAGACGCCAACACCAGTGACAACCAATAAACTTCTTACCCCATGTTTGTCAGTACATGTAAGCGATCTAGAGAGGTATATTAAATTAATAGCAAAGGCCGGAATTCGCTTTTATGCATACAAGCACTGGCGGCAAGAGGATGTAAGATAGCTCTTTCAAAACCTTGCTTTGCCGTCGTCAGCAATTCTAAGGTTGCTCTGGCTTATCCTTGATTTTTCTTTTATGGAAGCGCATCAACCACGTGACGGTTTCATTGTAATTTAGCTTCATAAAAATTCTGAGTTACTGGGTATTACCCATTTTGCGTTATTTCCCTTTAAATTTCGAAGAAGCCATTTTAGCAATATTTACTCAAATTTTTGAAATGTGAAACTGATAAGAAAAACCCCTTGTTCTGTCGCACTTTGTAATAAAATTGTCACACTTTGAGATATCTGTCGCACTTTGTAATAACCTTAAAATGGATGGTCGGAGGACAAGTAACCCCGTCGACAACAACCACAATAAGATCTCTCACATGGACAGGCTTCTAAATGAAATTTTGAGCAAAATCATTTGTTTCTGGTCTAACCACAGATGTCACGTTTACAATTAAATGTGCAATGCCGGTTAATACTCGTTTTCGTCACGGATTTAACCCAAAGGGTGGCTTTTCAGATTCTGCCGGTATTTACTTCTCCAGTGACGGTGTGGCGGGAAATGTCAGCGTTAAAAAACTGGTAAGAATGTATGGACCTTCAAGTGGTATTGTACTTGAATTACGGCGAATAATCTCAAATCAAAAATGGGCGAATGCTTAAATGGTTATATTGGTCTTGGATGGTTTATCATCATGGACATTTTTGGCGAAACAAGTAGCATACTTGAAAGCTCTAGGCAGAGACACATCAACATTTAGCTGTTATCGGACTGAAAGAACTTGTGGCAACAAAAAGCGAAAAATGCCTTTTTACAACTTACGTAGAAGATGCAACTTCAACATAAACGTTCGGGACTGAGATGTTTTGTTAGTATCATTGTAGTTAAGCTTTGCTTTTCGTGTTTGCATTTTTTTCCTTTCTGTTGTGTTAGCTGGGCTACACTTTTCCAATGTAGCATTTTCTGATTATTATGAATGATTCTGTTTCATGTCGGTTCCAGCGCATTCAAAATTTCCTCAAAATTGATATGAAAATGATATGCAATGTTTTAAAGAAAGTTTTAGTCTGATAATAATAGTAATAATAACGATGATGATGATGATGATGATGATAATGATTGTCTGATTATTAAAATGATTGTGGCACCGTGTTTTTTGATTTTATGAAATATTAGCATAGCACTTTAATTCATGGCAATAAACACTAAAATCTCGTTACATCTCTTGTCATATCCTCGCAGGTAATAAAACCGAATTTTCGTGCTACTAGTAAAACTTTCAAAATACCGTAAAATTCCGGAAATAAGCCCCTCCAAATATAAGCCCCCCAAAGAGGTAACGTAAAAAAACCCCTCCGTTAAATCGCCCCTCCAAATGTAAGCCCCCGGGGGCATGTACTTGGAAAATTGCCCTCAAATACAAAGAAAACAAACCAAAAATGTTAACTATAAGGCTAGCCCAATCGATTTTGAAACCCAACTTTCCCTCCATAGGTAAGCCCCACCGAATATAAGCCCCTCCAATATAAGCCCCGGGGGTATTTAATTTTCCTGTGTACAGTGTACGGTCACCTTTCGCCTGAAGGACACCTTACTTTTATGGACAACCGATAGCAGCTAAATTCCTATACAAACTTCCATTATTAAGGACTCTCGCTGTTATGGACACTATCTCATGGTCTCCAGGTCGTCCGCATAGAAAGAGTTGTTCTTAAAGTAATTCCCTACAAAGACCTTGAAGCCGGAAGGCCGCAGTTGATGTGAACACTTTCCTCCGCCCCCAACTTGAGAAATTGGTGCTGAAAACCGTTCGGTGGAATGTTATTACTATTAGTATTATTATTATTATTATTATTATTATTATTATTATTATTATTATTATTATTATTATTATTATTATTATTATTGTCGATGATGATACTTATTATTGGGTTTACTTGTCCTCGGACCATCCATTTCAAGTTTATTACAAAGTGCGACAAGTGTTATTACAAAGTACGACGATCATTACAAAGTGCGACAGAACACCGCTTACTCGGTTTGAATGCCGTAGACTCCATGCCATTTAGATCGAAAAACTCGATTCGAAGGTTATGTTCGCACTATACAGAATAGCTTGTGCGCCGACACGATAGCCGAACTTATCGGATAGGCTTTCTGTTTACACATATGAATGGTGATTTTTGCGCGATTCCTGTAACGGAGCGAAGCTGGGCCGCGCTGATCTTGAAAGTGGAAACGGTAGATTTCAGCCACTATTCTTCGCAGTGTGAAAAGATATTCGAACCTTTGCGGAAGTAAATTAGTAGGGACAAACCCACTGAGACAAAAGTAAATGAAGTGAGGATTGGGACCCTCTCGGCCAACCCTTCTCTGAACCACTCCGGTGTGGGTGTATGGACGACTTGTTTCCGTTTCCGCTTACTCCCAGATTAGAGTTTGAAATTTCCTGGATAATCGCTAAAGTTCGCCATTTCTTCTGTAGACTCTAATTTCTGACCATAAAATTTCAAGTATTTGGCGTTGTTTTAGCTATTTTGATGTTTAAATCGAACGTTTCCTCTTATAAACTCTGGTATGTCATTGTTATATCATGATGTGATTGGTGGGAAGTAAACTAAACAGGTGAAATGTTACAATCATCACAAAATCATGACGACTGGAGTCAACGAGTATTTTTTGCACAATAACAAAACAGGCGTTAAAAAGAGAACAGCCATACTTTAAGGGAGAATAGTAATAATAAGACATAAATGGGCAGCGTGCAAAGAAAGTTGTGTCCGATATCCCGGGGCTAGTGGATTTTGCAATCGGGCTAGTGAATTCTGTTCTTTTTGGGGAAATTCAGATTGCAGAAGAACTGTAATCAATGCTGCTTATGAAAAACATTTTTGGGCTAGTACATACTAGCAGCAAGTGGTCCAAATGGCAAGCCATAAAACTGTCTTTCTCTGTTGTCTTTCTTTGCATCCTGATGGGGAGAGTCCGTTACACGAATCGCACCCACATGAAACAAAAAAACAAAAAAATGGAATCCGCATGCTGACATAGGCAGGCCGGAAAACGTTGCGCTAAAAAACGACCTGAATTTCTGTTTGATGAGCATTTGCAACAAAGCATGAATGATTTAATATTTTTTCCGCTCACTGAAACAGGCAGAAAGAAAGCGTGATATTGTTCAGCTGATTTAACCACTTCAGAAGCCTTTTGAATTTGCTGTGATTAGATTTTGTTTGAGAAAATTTGCAAGTCATCATTATTCTACATTACAAGAACGAGGAAAAAGAAACAACAACACAAACAAATTGGTGTACTAAAGTTATACAATTTGGCAGACATCAATGGACTCAACCACCTTGCTTCCTGACCTGTAAGTTCTCTTTTGCAAATAGAGTAGAGTAGGCCGCAACTCCAGTAATTTATGCAAACTGAGCGTTTCATTTCGGTGTAGAGAGACGCAAAAATGTGATTTCCTTCGAAGTAAAAGATTTCAGAGGAGCCAAAACGTTGACAATACCCCTTTGTAGTCTGTGGTTTGTTGGAATCCCGGGGAAACTCCTTTCTTTAGTCTAAGACTAGGTCGTGCGGCTGATGCGGCCATAGTTTTGGGGGTCTTTTAGTTACGCTACAGTGTCTTAAGCCTGGATTCAACGTATCCATCCTTCATATGTTCCCTCGTGCGTCATTTCTTTTTCTATGATGTCACACAAGAAGTTTGTAGCCCACGTGCAAGTACTAGGAGGAGGGGTGAGGGTGGGGAAGCGAAAATCGTTTTCTCCCCACCCCCGCTTCATGAGAACTACCCTCTCTGTAAGCAGTAAGAGGTAATTCCATTTAGCACGGTTAAAAAATAAGCCGTCTTAACCAGGGTAGCAAGATAAACAGATTTGGTGTTTAAAGAGTCAGAGTTTGAAGACTTCGGTGGCACCTCCCTACTCAAACTTTCGTTAACTCCCACCTCCCTCCGGAGCCGTGTTGTTAGGAACGCCGGAAATTATCTTACTAGTATTCGCTGATCTAAGCAAATTGACCTAAAAATAAAAATAGTGTGGGAAAAAATGCCAATCGACGAACGAGAAACGGGAGTGTAGCTTAACGCAACCGCATGTCAAATGTTTTGTATAGTATGGAACACCGCAAAAATGCGGCGGAAAACACTTCGAAAAAACTCGTATAATGATGAAACCACAAACAAGCTGTGCTTAGTATGCGCATTCTTATATTGATTATTGCGGGTGGTAGGCTCCATCTGTTATTTTCATAGCACGTCGAAGAATAAAAAAATAGACCTGTTAGAGGGCTGATATTAGCTCCTCCTTAAACTTAAGCCAAATTGTAGCCGAAAATGTAATAATAAAAATCATAAAATAATTTTTCTAGTTTATGGATTTTTTCTCTCCAATACTCAACATCATCAGTAAATTTCCAATTTATTAGAATTCAGTGAAATTAAACAACTACAAGACTCATCAAGAGTTATTTACAGCTCAATTTTGAATTCGAATCCAATCCAATTTCCATATTTATTTGGAAATTTTTCAAAGGTAGGTAGTTTACAACAGGTCCCCTCTTTTCCACTAAATGTGTAATCACATTCACTGATGGACTGCCAAGTTGTTTAGCTCGTCTCCATTCCTCACCCGGCCTAAACATGTACACCCGTGAGATTCGTGCGATGAGACACTCGCACTCATAACAAGAAGGAATTGACTGGTTTTTCGATTACTTGACACCATATTAAGCATTCAAAACGGACCAATGGTGCGTTTCCGTAACCCCAAACGATACTAAGACAATTGGAAGAACGACATGTCATTGTTTCCTGCAACCAATTAGGAGAGACCTTACGAGCAGCTCCTACACTACTCTTCAAAAGAGTCATTCAAGTTCTTTTTTATTATTGTTTCAATTGTTTTTTACTTATCGGTCAAGGCGAGGTAAGCTTCTGATCATTTTCATAAAAACGTCATTTATCAACCAATAGACCCCTTAAAAACGTCCGCTTACGTAGGTAAAGTCCTTGTATCTTTTATATGATCAAATATTTTAAAAGGCATCAATCGTGGGTTTGTAACCAAGCAACCCTACAACCTATTTCCGTATGAGCAGCTTGCGTAGCTGGCGGTATTGTCTCGGTGCGCGATTAAAGTTTTGACGGCAGAGCCGTGATCCGCCAAATCTCACTCGACTACTACACAATACCACCAGCTATGCGGGCTACCGTAAGAGAGGCCGACAAAACTGAAATGCCTCTTGATCATTTTTTTTGTGGATTTAGTTAATCGTCCTTTAATTCCGCTTCCGCTGAACAACGTACCGAGTTCCTATATATAGCAGCTTATAGCGCAAAGGTATTCTAAAAAGGTTGGGGTTTTACCTTAAGGAAGAACGCCTATTTGGTGTTAAGGATAAGATCAAGAAAATGACTTTAAGTCCAGCCACAACACGTACAAACATTTATGCAACAAACTTTAATTTCAGGTTTTTAATGCCATGCGAACCACTTTATACAGGTTCAGTTGACAGTATTAACAAGAGACATTTTGTTGAGAATCCGTGTTAATTGGACGGAAATAAAACAATGGCTAGCTGCTTTCTAACGTCAACTGTACCGCTGATCTCCCATCGCGATATAATTGCCTCAGCTCGCGATACCACCTCTCTGTTAAGTGCTTACTATTTTCTTTCAGGATTTGACGCGTTTTGTGGTTACTCATATCCTTGCTTTATTCACGTGTTTCTTTGTTTCTGTAGCCTACGCAGCTGACTGACTACCATTCTGCGGCCCTATTAACTATATAATAAAGAAAAAGCGCGAAATACAACTGATTCCACGTCCGATTTGAAATGAACTGATCGACGTGCATTACGGCACTATAATTTTACAAAACGCGTGACGTTTTAATATCATGTGAATACGTGCATGCATGGATTTTGGTTTAAACCTTTGACGTTCTTGTACTTAAACTAGGCACTGTTCTTCGTTGGGCGTAATTAGTAATAAACTGAGACTAGGCTAGTTTCATTTTTTTCAACTTACCTAGAAATTTTACTCCTTAGCAGTTAGAACAGTTCCATTACATCGAAGCAGCGCGTGTCAATCGGGGAATCCCCGACTCATACGTCACTGTTAATAATGCACACATTGACTACGTGGTTCATTTATAACGACTATCTCGGAAGAGTATAGTATCAACCGTCGATAAAACTTCAAAGGTTGCTTCGGAAAAGGTAAAATTGGTGTATATATTCCTGAAGTTTTTTCTTTTTCTTGTCCGCCACTGTATTTTGCTTAGTATAGAGTTTCTTCTTCCACCTTTTCTTCATTTATTAATTATTTGAAACTGATATGAACTCAAACACGCGGTAGAAGGAGAGATTTTATCAAGCATGCGATCATTATATTTTAGGTTGGAAATGAATCTAGTCGTATATGTAATGTATATTTGTGGCATTTATTATGTTCTAAAATAGCTATGCTAGACAATCTATCTATCCGATGCCCCTGGCTGCTAGCAGGGATGATATCAGTGATATTCGAGGCGGCATAACACAGTGGGATTCCGCGCTTTTTATAACCGACATTCAAGTTATTTCCAAGTGGCTGATATATGTAAAGGAAGGTACAGTTTCTTTAGACTATGCTTCAGGACCTCCACTTTAGTTGCTTCCATGTCTATTTCCATGTTTGGATACCTGAAAGTCGAAACAGAAATTTTAAAAAGTTTTCCAGTTTTTTTCTTCTATAAAGCGATTGGTTCAACCCCGGAAGCGAGGCGGCCGAATCTGTAGACTGCAAAATTAATTAGGACCAAAGACACAGAGGTCCTCAGTATCTGCTGCATTCCATAATACGCTATTCAACAAGCAAAGAAGAAAAGCTTTTTACTAAGTACGAAGAAGAGATAACTTGAAACAACGCACTCTGGGAACTCATGGTAGCACCTGTGGACAGCTGTTACCGCTTTCTCATCAATAGTTTTGAACTTGTTGTTAAAGTGGGATTCGAACATATCACGCCATACCACGTGACAAGGAAGGGACAAGAGAGTCCAAAGTCGCAAAGCCATCTAGGATGGCCTAAATTGAGTAATCTATATATGAGTGGTTGAATTATGGAGTTGCTTCCTTGTTTTTTTATTCCAATACATCACAAGTATTTTGGATAAACCCTGCCCCCGAATAAGCGCTGTCATAAGCTTCTGGTGCTGCTTCCCACCTGCAACAACGCGGCAGTTGTAGATTACCAAGTTGCCGCCTTGTGGCCATTTTTGATTTCTGAAACTGATTCATATAATCGGTAATAGACTAGAAAAGCTTCTTTTTTTTCAAAAAACGTACAACATATGATGGAGATACTATTTAGAATTATACATTGCGATGTAATAAAAATGCTCTTCGCCCTCGTAAGGCTTTAATAAAGCGGTAACATCTTATATGCAGACAATGATGCTGTTGTAGTGACTGATTTTGATCGAACTTTGGAAATAACTTTTATTACGCAAGTTTATGTTATGTCCTTTCTGAACAATACAGTAAAGAAATTTCACTTACGTATTACTGTGTTTAGACGTTTTAAACTAGCTCCCCTCTAAGTTGGAAAGTTTGATAATCGTCGCGGCGCCGTTTCTAGTAATAAAATATAGTACCCTAGCAACATTTTATTCATTACCATTCTTGCTGATTTTAGAGTGACAATATTCATGTAAAAGAAATAACGGTATTCTTTGACGTCTCTCAGAAGAGTTTCTTCCGACGATCCCTTCATTTTCTGACCTGATGTCTCTACTGGGTTCAAGGTTCGACTGAATTAATTTAAGGTGCAATCCACAACTTTTTTAAAAAAAAAAACATAAAGTACGTCACAAGGTCAAAGCTCCTAATAAAAATTACTATAAAACAACACATAAGATATCCAAACTAATATCGGCTTCCACTTTGAAAGGATGTTACTTCGGCGTACTAATTAGCTACAATCCCCACAGCTTAAGGGACGTCGGTGACCTTGAGTTGTTTCAGTAGTCGGGTTCAGTCAATGTGCTTGCACGAAAATGTAACAGAGCTAACTCGGCTCTGATTCGCTTTTGTTCAGTCAATTTAGCATACTTGGTAGTATTCAACTATGATGAAATAAAAAAACAACACTCGGTAAAAGAAAGACGAGCAGCTGAAACATACGCCCACTTTGGCCTGTCCAAATAGCTTTGTAAGCAAACTGAACGTGCTTGAATATTCCTGGGAGCGGCGTTTTCCTGGACACCTAAAATTCTTGAAAAAATAGGAGGGGAAATTTATCTCCCCTGCCTCCTTCCTCAAATCAGAGATTTTTATTTTATTCCGCCCAAGACTTTATGTGTTTAACATCCTTTGATAATATTTGGGGCTAAAAGAACGATAATGGATTTCGCCTATAGCTACTGACACTCCACTGCACTGGAAAATGGAAGAAAATGCTACTTGCTCAAAAATGTGATTATGTTTGCAAAAAGTGCGTTTAAAAAAGTTAGATTCGAGCTTCTTAAAAGTCTTTAAATACCTGAAAGGCAATGCTTAACAGCTTGCTAAAGGCAAGTAATTTCAAGGCTAATTTAGACCGACTCAAAGCTTTTCTTTGTCGTTTAGCCCGGAGTTCAAGCGCATCGTAAGGATTCGCGCGGAGTATGTGATCGAGATTCTGCTTTTTCATCAGTTTGAAAGTAAACACAGTATCAGGGCCGCAGGCTGTCTTCTTATTTGGTACACAAAACAACAATTTAACTTAAAAAGTAGCTAAAAGTTCCAAAAAATGGAAAACATTTCCTTCTTTTCTTCGCGGATCGCTGCTATCTCTACTTAATATGTTGTTATTGTTAAAAGGTTGCTAATATGCATCGTTGTCGAGTTTTCCATATTTTATGCAGGAAATGTTGCTCTTTTGAGTATTCTTGTTTCTAACATTTTTTGATTGTCTTGTCTCTGTCGCTGCCCCCTTAAAACCTTTTGGGTATTTTTTGTCAAAGATAATGACAGATTATAATACAGCCAACGCCACCCACTAACTTCTGGAAGACTCAAAAATCAATCAGAATCTATTAAAGTATCGTGACGAACTAAATTGAGAATGTTCGCCGCCTTTTCTGATTTCAGGTGCAGTCAGTCGCTGAACTGAAATACTATCACAACCAAGGCGAAGACATACAGTAAATCTATATCTTTGTAGCCGGTGAGTATACTTCTACACAGCATCATTCTACTTCTGCGGCAGTCGTGGTCTTCTTGTTGTACGAGGTAACTAGCCGTGAAAATGACGGATTAAATAGGGCTTTTCTTTGTTATGGAGTTGTCTAGGCTACAGTTCTTAAAACTGAATAAGGTGTGTTATTATTTAGAAATGACGGACATTAACTTGTCAGGAAAGAATACCGCTCGTTCTAATCACTTTCAATCTGGCCGGGTAAATCCGTGAAATATATAGAATATATTTGAGGCCATGATCAGTTTCAAGTAAGCATCTAGTGTAGCTTTAGAAAATAATGCCGGTATCTACTTAAAATAACCTACTTATTATCAGGGGTTTATAAACGTTCTAGAATCTAAGTTAGACTTCCTTTACATTGTTAATAATTATAGAACATTACTAAGTTTTGCCGGCAACTGGTAATCTTGACAATCTTGTTGGTCCCTTTCAACGCGAATAAGTGTAGGTTGCCATAGTTTTCCTTAATTAGAATAATACTTGCTAAATTGTCCTATATAGAACGCCACGCATTAACAGGGCAAAACGTTATTTGGTAAGAAAGAAAATGGGGCAAATAGTGACAATACTGCGATAGCCAACGGTTGCAATGGTGAAAATTTGTGAGAACAGAATCATGTTGTCACGTAAAATCGAGTAAATCGTAGTCTAAAATGTCATCTGTCTCCAAAAGGGCAGGACTAAATAAATAGGCATTAATTGTGATCTGGTAGACACCAAGCTGAAGGTAAAACAAATAGGGAAACTGACAGTCGTGGCCTAGAACGGGCTTATTTTGAAACGGATTGCCTCTGGCTAACTTCAGAAAAGTCCACCCGACTTTCTTCGGTTTAATCTCAATGTGTGTCAATACGGATACTGACGTGGAGATATTAGTTAAGTATATTTTCAGCTGATCACTTGCTGCAAGCCCTATTATTGAAACACTCGGAAGGGGGATTTGTTTGCATCCACTTAAAGAGATTATCTTTCCTTTTAAAAGAATAATTCAACCACAGTTAATATAGACTTGCTCTCTATGTATTGAGGGTAATCTACGTTTTGCGTCCATGATGACGTCATTATGAAGTGTGTTATTAAACTAGAACGATTAAGAACATTAGATGACGTCATTGATCTGTGGATTGAACAGCTTTCCCACGTTTCTTTGTACCAACGATAATGCCAGTGGCCTTTCATGTGCGATACTGCATACAAATGGTCACCTTCTCTAGACATTCACACGCTAATATACTTGAATAAATGCAACACTAGTTTAAACACTCGGCTTTTTGCGACATTTCCTTCAAACCTTGGAATAGTAATTTTGTAAAGAATATAAACGTTTCGGTCAAGCAAATCAGCAGCACACTTTTTTTTCCATAAAGAAAACGTTGCCACTGACCCGGCTAACAATAAATGTGTCTCCATGTTATGTTGATGACCATAGAAGGTAAAAAAAACACCGGCCAAACATCACAGATTATGATGACTAGGGGACGCCCTCGATGAGATCTAATAAAAGGTCATTATAGCTAGTTTAAGACAGATCTATATAACCCTGAAGAACCGTGAATTTTCAAAGCAAGCGCCAAAATATAGACACTGAAGTATTTCCGCCGTTTTCTCGAGTTCTGAAATGCAGCGACAAAACGCTTGGTGTTATTTAAAATAAAGAGTTACATATTTTCGAATAGAAACTGAAACGATACTTGTCCTTGAAGCAGCAAAAAAGAAAAGAGATAAATTTTCTGTGCAGTCAAGTACATCAATTCATGTATAAGAAAGTCATGAAAAAACATTCCAGGATGTATATTGCCACTTTCATGAGATCATGTTCACTCAGTTAATGTTGTTTTAGAATCTACTGTTGATATAACAGCGTTCAGTTGGCTATATAACTCAGATGGTGAGAATACTTGTATCAGCTACCTGCGTCGCAGAGGCATTGATTCCGGAATTAATCACCACTGCTAAAAATGTGTACATGTATAACTGGAAGGGTATTTTTCTACTGAAAAATGTAAATAAGATACTGATATTTCAAAAATTGATCGAATCTTCGGCTTTGAAAATCCTATCAGTCGATAAAATCAAATGTCTATTTATTTTGGAGAAGTTAAAATGTTGTATGGTAGTAGGGACAGTTATTTTCTCACTATATCTACCTAGATCTTTCATTGCTGGTGTTGGTTCTAGATAAAAATAACGCAAGGCATAACAAGGCACACCCAAAATAACCTTACTAGTAATCTGTTTCATTATAAAACTTGTCTCCTCTGCCGCGTCGGGCGTGGAATTCTCGCAAATTCCTAAGTAAAAAATTTTACACTGTCAAGAAAAATCTGCACTCTTTTTTCACTTCATTATGACGGCAGAAAAACTCATCAGTTTAAACGAGAAGCTGGTGTGGTATGATTTGAATATCGCTATGAAGCTGTTATATTAGTCAGAATATGTCCGCGCTGTTGTTTTGAAAAAAAAAAAAAATACCGTTATGCACAGCTGATGAAGATCATTAGATCGGGGGATTTCCCCGCTTTCGGCGTCGAACGCTGTTGCCTTCTTCTTTCGCCCATTTCTCTGTTTTCGCTCTCATCAGCGAAAAGACTTTTTTATGTGTTTCTAGTTTTCACTGAAACTAATTTGGCTAGACTTGAAATTTATACTGAAATTACAGCATTATTGAAGCAGATTGTTCTTCTTTTTGAGCACACGCAAGGCTGAAAGCGCCTCGGCCAAACAGTGAGTATTATTTTATTTTTTAGTATGTTCAATGTGATGGCTACAAATAAGGTTTTTTCCTACCATTCTATATCGATATCGTTACTCCAGTACGTCTCTTGTGTAAAAAAAAAATCTGCCCCTTGTCTCAGTGTCCATAGTTATAAACTGCAATCTTGCTTGCGTCGATCAGTTTGGCTCCCTTTGTTTTCATTCTTTGAATTTTAATTGCTTTAAAGGATAACCAGGAAAACCGTGGAATTATTTAAAAATTCAAGGCCTGTTATGGCTGTGTGATTACCTCATTTATTTCTAGTTATCAGCTTAGTGTTAATTCTGGCGATTCAGACGGTTTTTCGAAACATAACTTGCAAAAAAGATGTAGGCCATTTCTAAAATACCATAATGCTCTTTTATGCGTAGGCTCATAATTACTCCATTCTTCTTTGATAAAATGACCCAATGAAATTTAGACTACGTGCACTAAAACATTAGCCTGAATTTCATCCGATTACTTCGAGTCGTTATTACTCCCTCAGTAACTAAGAGGAGAGGAGAAAACGACTCGAAGCAATCGGATGAAATCCAGGCTACTAAAATTTAGCTCTTCCTTTACCAAGGATTCCTCAGTTTTCAAACAACTGGGAAATAGGCATTTCAACCCAAAAAAACAGGAGCTAAACATTTTAGCTACACAACAGCAGCGATGCAGATGTACTAACAAAACACCTACATTCACACCAGCTTTATCCATAAAAATTATATTGATCAACAGTGTTATCAACAGTGTTTTGCGCAAGTAAAAATAAGTGTAAAAAGTCTATTTAGAGGACATCGCACAATTTAATACTCAATTACATCCTTAGGAATGGCGTTACCATGACACCGAAACGTCGACTTTATACACCGCTAGGAGCCGATTACTTAATTACGTAATCGGCTCCTGACACCGCCTTGAGGATTATATTGAACTCAGTTTTAATTCGCCTGCGAACAGCAGACGTATTTCCGGTCGTCAGGGTCATCGCTTCTCTCCGACCGACCGGCCGTCGCTTCTCTCCGACGACCAGAAGTACGTCTGTTTTTCGTAGGCTAAGTTTTAATCTGCTCATCGCTTTTTAAATTTGAGAAATTGTTAGCTTCAATGTTACGTTTACCGTTTGCTCTAAACTTGACCACTTCAATCTTCCTTATATCTACGGTTGTTTCGAAAACGAAGCACTCGAAAACGAAGACCGAAGCACGAAGCACCCAAAACTCGAAAACGAAGCACCCAAAACTCGAAAACGAGGCACCCAAATCTCGAAAACGAAGCACCCAAAACTCGAAAACGAAGCACCCAAATCTCGAAAACGAAGACCCCTAAATCTCGAAAACGAAGCACCCTAGATCGAAAACGAAGCACCCAAAAACTCGAAACCGGTCTGTCCTTTATAAACACGAGACCAATGCTAATACAGCAGGAATCAAGCACGATAACGAATTCTCCTGTTCCCCACCATAGAGCCTGGTCCCAGGCTGTTATCCTAGAACAAATTCTGCCTGGATCTGATCTGATCTGATCACGCAGTGTCATAGATATCCAATATGTTAGACTGCAAAACAATCGGTTTTTTTCTCAAAATCAGTAAAGAAGTCGGTAAAGCGTGGCGTAAGAGTAATACGCGCGAGCCTCACACTCCGTTTTCAGCCTCGTTTCAGACCTTTTGTGTTACTGCTCACGCGTACTTGAATGCGCCAAAATCTGCTGACGGACAGTTTTGAAGTCTACATAAACATGTATGTGTACCGAAAAAATGCATATTAAGGTAAGATGTATCAAGTATAGCGAGACTAATATTAAAATTAATACAGGATATTCTATCTAGAAACGTTCAGTGAAACAGTTGGTTATAAAACCTTGGGATGGATTTTGTGGACCTTTGAAGGTGCGGACGCATCCGCTGCCTCCACCTGATTCGGATTGCGTCATGTAAGACGTAAAGTTGCACTTATTAAACCTACAGTAGTTTCGAGTTTTCGTTTTCGAGATTTAGGGGTCTTCGTTTTCGAGTTTTGGGTGCTTCGTTTTCGAGATTTTGGGGTCTTCGTTTTCGAGATAGGGTGCTTCGTTTTCGAGATAGGGTGCTTCGTTTTCGAGATTTGGGTGCTTCGTTTTCGAGTTTTGGGTGCTTCGTTTTCGAGTGCTTCGTTTTCGAAACTACCTTATATCTACCCCGCTCACGAAGCCTGGCTGTGTTTTAGCTCCAATCATACGGACCCAGACGGTCATTTTGAGTCTGTATGCTCTTCTTTTGGAACTTATCCTTAACAGAGGTCCAAACGGAAACGTCGGCCAAATGGCATCCGAGCCTTAACCAAGTCCTCTCTTCTTTTACCTCGTTGAATGAAAATGACAACGGAATGCAACCTAAAGCAATCAATGTGGGAGAGCAATCAAGTCCAGGAATCGACTAAAAATTCTGATTTTGTTATAAATCTTGGATACAGCACTTCGTTTATTCCTCAAGTATATTTATGCGGTGTATCATCCTAATCTTGTTGCTATCGAAAAGAGCAATGGATGGTTTTTGCATAACAATTGTAATACAATAGTACAATTATGCTGTTGGTCTTCTTTTTAACGTTGTTGATGAATGATGATCATGATGAGATGATCATGATTAAGATGGAACATTACAGAAGAAAGGGAAAATATATGATAGACTATATGATGATGTAGGACAAATTTCCCGAAACCGACGGAATGTTCTAATTTTCATGTTACGTTTCCGTTTTCTGAATTTGCGTTTCAGAATGACTTAAAAAATTTCCCGATCTCTAAAAGTAAACTGTTAATTACATAATTGTTTTGTTTATTCAATACACTTCACTTTTATTGTGAAGTGTAATTTCAATTCTGACGGGTACAGAAAATACAAACGTCTTCAGCTCTTCGTTTTAGCTCAATAAAAGTTCATAGCCTGTCCCTTAAACGTTTGGTCAATTCACGCCTCGTCGTAGCCTGCGCCATAGGTGAAGCTAAATTCAGGTTAATTCCGCCTGCAAAGCAGCGCCTACATCCTTGTTCTGGGCACCCACCTGTGTAACAGGATTTGAGTATGTTACCATGAAAGCCATTGTCAATTTGCCAATCAGCATGAAAGAAAATTCGAAACGTACCTTCGGCAATTCGTTGAGTCCGAATTTACACTTTGAGGAAATGGGTTTTCATTAGTTCACATCGACCGTATGGAGATACGTTTCATGAATTTGTATGTTGATGTTGGGGCTTCAAGGATAAACAAAGAACTTTGTTACAGCAATGAAAAAACGTTAATCATGCATGCAGTCCTCTATTATCATTGATAATTCGTAACATTGAACGAAGACGGTTGGTAATGATACTTGGCGAAAACTCGCTTCATGGATCGAACTTTGACTGCTTATAAAATTAGTCCACTGAAAGAAGCGTGACTCCTTGATCTGATCTCAGTTTTCCCTCATTGAAAGTTTCCGCCAGGAAGGATTACACATTTAGCTTTTATGTCACCATGGTAATATTAGGTTAAAATCGGTATAACTTCTTCACGCTTCGTAGAATCAGCATGCAGAAATTTGGTTCTTAACTTTGCAGTTGTTTAACAGTTAGAATCTCGATCACTCTTAAATTTGACATCAAAGGTAAGGTCATAAGAGAAGTAAATATGCACAGGCCGAAAATTTCTCCCTTTATGTTACAGAATGGACTTTTATCGTTGTTTTTCACGCCGATCTACTCATGAAAAGCGAAAATTTGTGTTTAATCAAGTGATTGAGGTTTGAATCGCTGACAAACTGACGCAGTGTTATGTCATTAACTGATTTTAGTTGGACGTTTTCCGTTGTCGTTCTTGGAAATACTTGCTACTTCCGGTTCATAGTGAAGGATAAAGTTTCCTATACTGTCCCTTGATCTCATCAGTCTTATGCCTACGATGCAAGAGTAAGAGTAACACAAGCGACGATTTACACAGGTTGGTTGGTTTAATGATAGTGAAAATTAAATGCTGTGTCCATCAGTTTAATAGAGGTGTACTTTATTTCCGCCTTGACGCAATTTACGCCAAGTGGAGCTGGTGTAAACTGCACCAAAAGCTACATTTGCACGGAATTGGAGCTTAAGCGGGCTAGGATTAAAAGGCAAAACACCCGACTGGTGGATCCTTGTTATTCCAAGGAATTTTAAGGCCTAAGTTTAATACACTTGCAGAGGTGTTGCAATGAGAACCACTCTCTACAACGTCCATCTCGGTGGACCCGTTCTAGGGAGTGGCCGTTGTAGAAAGCTTAGAAGAAAAGTGAATGTATTTGCTGACCCAAAAAGAAATGTAGCTGTTGAGCAGAAGTTTATTTTGCTGAGGTAGTTGTTAGAATAGGTTCGACTTAAATTTGCTTTCGCTTTTGTGCAGGGTCGTGACACTTCACCGAAAGTAAAACCGTAATTTTAAACGTGACAAAGGTAAATCGGATGGTGTGACCAACAATGACATGTATGGAACGTGCCATGGCATTCAACCAAGTTGTTTATCGAATTTTATTTGCATAAATTGCCTGGTTTGCGTGTTGGTCGATAAAGCGGTGCGCAATTTATATTTTGTCTTCAGAAGTGTTGCAGCCACTTCCACGACTTCTTGTGTTAATTATTCATGACAATTTTTTTCCTCTGTCTTTCATGTGACCTCACCAGTTTTCTTCGAACAGAATTGCCAAGCAACTGTGGTGTAATTCAAATGTATGTCATGCAAAATGGAACTTTTTATTTTTGGGAACCCTGTCGATTGAATCAATTTGTTATTTAATTAAAGAGATTAATTTCAATGTGGTTTAAATGTGATTTTGTCGGCAACATCCACTAGGTACATCACGCCAACTCTAAAACACTAAAAATATACCAGATAATGATTAAATCTAAAATTGCAAATAAAAACTAATGTAAACTGCGAAGAAAAGATAACCTAAAGGAGTTAACTAACGTGAAGAATACTTATGTCCCTCGATTGTAGATTGGAAATTCGGCTCCAATACACCGGCAAGTTCATCCGTGGAGACTTTCAGCAAAACCCACCAACCTAAATTTTACCCTTACTCAAGTACTTGTTGCAAATCAACCAATCACAGACCATATAGAAAATCCGGGGAATCCCCTCATTAAAAATTCACTGTTTCGCAAATCGGATCCGCCATTTTGCCTCTGCGACCAGCACTCGTCGAGAACCTGAGGTCTTTCGAGTGTTTTTCTGCTCTTAATCAAGACTTTCTTGTGTAAGAGCATTCAAATGCATAGCATTTGTTTAAATAGAACTTTAGGGGGACTATTTAAATTTGAATCGCTGTGTTATCACTCTATCGGCCGACGAACAGGCTGCGACGCGGTCGACGAAATTCAAAATGGCGATTAAAGAATGCGATTAGGTTGTTTCCCTTAGAAAGAAGCAAAGGTAAAGTAGTTGTAGGTAGGTCGATATGTTGAGTTAAAAGAAGAAGTCTGTACGTGTAGGAATTTTATTGAATTTATTCTTAGCCATTACATAAAGCACCAAACTTCCCTTTACGTGTGGTGTTTACATATATCCGCGTCTTTGTGGCCTCGAGAGCGGGAGTCTCCCGTCTTTGTGTGTTCCTGTATTTACATTTAAGGTTCTAAAAAATCCAGCTCAGTTTTATTTTGTTCGTAGGGACCTATAACATTCCTCCTAAAAGAAAATTACTGTTATTCAAACGCAGTTCATGATTGTATTGGGCGAAGTATTTTTTCCCGTTTGATCGAAAGTGCTTCGCTAGGCACTTTAATCTCTTTTTTTTTTTGTTGGGAACGTGGGGGAAGGGGGGTTTCCGGGAACCTTTTTGTTTTTAGTGATAATGAATTCAACATGTAGTAGCTCTTTAGAAAGGGATGAAAAAAAAAAAAAAAAAGGTAAAATCTTTTGTCCTTGGAGATTAAATATATAATTAGGCGTAATAACAATGCCCACTAACCGATGTAAACAACCGTAATTTATCATATCATCTTATTGTTGTGTTCAGTTTCTCTCTAGAGTTCCCGTGAGAATCTTGCACTGCAAACAACATCAAAATATATACCTATATTAAAATACACTGTGCAGTCAGTTTGAAAAAGGAATTTATCTATTTCTAATATTTCCTTGTCTAAAGGGTGTTATTCCTAATTTGGGATTTGGCGAACGCATTGAATGGTTATGAATCCATTGTATTTGGATAGTTATTTTACATGTTCCTGCATGCCACCCACAAGTGAAGTTCCTTTCTTGATAGGCACATTTTTTTTATAGTGTCTTGCTCAACTGCTCTCCTGGATAGGCTTACATTTGTTCTAAGCTTGAGTACTACTTCCCATATTTTTAAAGGAACTGGAAGTGCTTTGGAGTACTGTTGTATTTTTGTTCAAAACAGGAAAATGGCATACTGTGTGTGTAACATGTAACAGCAAAATCATGTACAGGTGATCAAAACCACAAAACTACATAGGACAACAACAGAATATTTTATTGGGAAAGTCTGCAGAAAGTTAAGCAATTTGTAATATCGTGATAACTCAACAAGCAGCTTGTCTCAGGTCTGGTAGCAGTAAATAATAACATTGCTACCTTCAGTTAACTGGTTGCATTGTGATTAGTAATATTTTTGGTAAAAGCATATCTTCCCAGTGACATTCCTCTGTCACAAACTACATTTTTATCATTGGCAACATTCAAATAGTTTGAAACTTCAGGTAAATAGGCAAGTGTTAATTTTGCAGGGAAACGGTTTATACTGCCATCTTTTTCCTTTTCTCTTTGCTATTTATATATGTTAATACAGTCAAGTAAGTGTAAGAATTACGTGTGTAACAGCAATACATGAACATTGTTTTGGTATAGTATATAAATGTTCCTGGTGTTTAGAACCTTTGTGTAGAAAGGAGAGTAAAATAAGTCAGTTATTCAGATGTCAACAAAATCTGGATCAGGCCAGATCGCATGAACAATTGTAACTCATTAAAAAAATGATGAAAGGCTAGGGACACTTGTAAAGGGGTTGATAAAGTCGAGCTGAATCTAGGTTTTGTCAGTCATCTACTTTTAGTCTATCATCATCCATAAACACAACAAAATATAGATGTCACTTATGTTTAATTAGCATGTGACAGAACTGGAAATCACTACTGAACCTGTTATCAGTTTCAGAATCAGTCATGTTTTTTTTCGTTCTTCAGGCCTACAGACAGGGTTTTGTAGTGTGCAGAGAAAATACACATGTATTAACAGTTCCACCGGCAAGTATAATGAAGGACGCATCCGAAACACTAAGTACATCAGATGAAGAAGTTTTAAAGCTACAGAAAAAAATTGAACACTTACAACAAGAAAACAAAGTTCTACATGTCAGAGCCCAAGGAGTGACAGTTTTAGGTACAGTGATGTTTTGTTGATGTAGATGTTGTAGGTCGAATTGTAATTCAAGTTAAAATTTTTTCAACTTAGTTTTAATCTTGGATTTCATTTGTCTCTTTGCCCTATTTGATTATTTTTGATTGTGAATGGAGTAAGGAAACAAAGGAAAATGAGGTTTGTTGGGAGAAAATGTGAATTTATTATTTTTACATGTGCAAGTGGTACATGTATATTTGCTGTAAAACAGTGATCAAGTAGAGATGCACTTTATAGGTTGATCTTGCATACTATCACTATCGTGAACAGCTGGAAAGCAATCGTTTTGCAGCATGCTGAATACGTGCATGTTCTAAATAGCATTTATTTGTGAAATTACACCTTAATTTAACAGGCAAAGTCCTTCAAGATTCACAAGAAAATAATGCAAGACTGAAACAAGAAATTGAGCAGTTAAAATCAAGCTTGTTGCAAAAAGGTATCGATGCGGCACAAGCTGACCTTTCACTTTGTACAGTTAATGATGATGATAACCAAAGCACAGGAGAAAAGCAGAGTGGCAGCTGTCATTCATCCATGACAAGGTCGAGTGTTGGAATTCATGATTATAACATCAATGTAACAACTGTGTCTGGTCCCCAGTCATTATCTGCAGGGTATCCATCATTATTACCTGGAGAATTTCATATAAAGGTACACTAATAGTGTAACATTGATTGATCTGCCAAGACATTTGTGCTGCGGCATTAATGTTTTAATGTGTTAATGGTTGCCTCAATATATTATCCTTAGGTTGGTGGTATGTACCCACCTTAAAGGACCATAAAATTCATAAGAAATAATATTCATATTCAATATCCAATGAGAAAAAAGCAAACAAAACTTACCCCCTACAAACTTTGACTACATGTACATAGAGCAAAAACGACAGTGATGATCTTGAATACCTACATGCATTGGAACAAGTTTGGGAAGGAATGGATCAGTTGCCACGTGTACTCCAGTCTCTTGGGTGACGATTGTCTTCCGCATCAAGCCTGGACCCAAACATACAATAAGATGGTGTCTTTTCCAACTGGATTTCTTTCAGTTTATAGATAGAGATTAATTACCAGAACTGATCATCCGTTCAACCTCATCTGTTCATAAAATTAATTTTCTACATTCGCTCAGGCATTTGGCCATTCCTTTTCTATCGGCTTGGCTATCTGGTTCTCATCTTTTGCTTGCAAGATTTTTTTTCGCATGAGAGGTCACACGATTATTTTATTTGTCAACCTAATATTTTACTGGGAAACTCACAAAACCATGAACTTCAGAAATATTTCTGGAATGTTACAGTGTTGTAAGGGAAGAGCTAATTGGGCATGTGAAAACTAACCTACAATCAGTGATTATCATAGTAATGATTAGTTGGTGGTTTTGTCGCTAACTTGGATGCCCTGGTGTTCCCTTTGATTGGCCATAACACAAAGAACATTCTTAAAATATTTCAGATTTTCATGGTTTTATTAGTTTGACAGTTAAAATCTATTGATATCATAAAAAGTTATTGGTGGCTATTAATACTTGAATATTTTGATGAATTATATTTGAAAATTAGTTTAATAGTATGTTTGTGTAATTATAAATATCTGTTAATGCATGGCACTTGTCATGTGATGACCAAGAATATCTTGCCAAGACACAAGGACGTCATGTGGTGTTATTGCTGGAAGAAAAATTTATGACTGAGGATCGATTTTCAAGTGCTGCATTGACTTGTTCATGTTCGCATGTACATAACATTCCATTTGTAATGATAACGAATGAGATGCCACCAATGGAAAATTAATACTTCAAACTGGTTGTGCCCATCTCTTGGTACATAACATTATTTTATTTCAACTATCAACATCCTGAAGAAGATACAAGTTGCCCATCCATTTTACTGTATAATTTGTCCCACCCACTTTACAGTAGTGGGAAGGTGGGTCTTTCAGCAACTGTCTTGCTGGGCATGAATGTGTATTGTAGTGGGTTCCTTCCAATTGCTTCCTTTTGAAACCACATGAAATTGTTTTTACCAAAGGAGATCTATACAGAGTTCCAGCACTTAAATCATGAAATTGGTCAGCTTCTTAAAGAGGCATATTCCTTGCGAGAGAATGTGGAAAGACTTCCTGGTAATGACAGAGACACAGAGATAAAGGGAAAGCTTGCAAGTCTTCACTCCAAGCTTAATGAGTATTCCAAACAGGCAAGAACGAGGGAGACACTATCAAGTGCTTTGATCTCAGAGGAGGAACAGTTAAGAACTAAGCTTGCAGCTATGGAAGAGGAACAGGTTTGTTTTAATATTTCATGTATCTGTGTTTCCAGGCAACTTAATTAAGGATGGGAGGTAGGTGTCAATCCAAACTACTTGTACAGTTTGTCTCCCATCTCCCAGGGTCATGTTTGGGGCTGTCCACACTTGGTGTTGGGAACCAGTGCCTGGGTACCAACACAAAATGGTGTTGTGTTCACACCTTGAGTATCCGATATGTAACTGTGTACATAGTTACTCCATTTCGCCTATCCAGACCCTATTTTCTGGACCTGTCACGTCTTAATTGACAGACGACCAATAACATTGCGACGTAATTGACCAATCAGATCAATAACCAGAGTATAATACCAAGAACTGACGTGATACAACTCACTCTAACTCTGAAGATGACTACCGCACAGGTTGTCGAAACGGACGTCACTGTCAACAACAATAGTCCTATTCAGGACTACGTTCGTTACTATTATTATTTATTTATTCACTCTTGATCAGTCTTTGATGTTTATTTGTGTTTGTTTACCAATAATTAAACTGCTAGGCCTCTCATGAAAATGTCGTGCAAGAGCTGAAGGAGAAACTCGATCAAAGCAAAGAAGAAATTGGACAAATTCAAAGTGAGCTAACGTTATTCCAAAAGACTACTGCAGTTAAAAGACAGCATGAAACAACCACAGCAGCAGACAGCAAACCTTCATTTGTCTTTCCAGAACGAAGTCCAGCTGTCTCATTTGCAAATGAGGTACAAAACAATACAAATATACAGTACAATAGTTTATTTACCCACGTATCATCTAATGAGCTAAAATGCTTGTTCAAAATACATAGGTACTATAACTTCTGTTGGCTTTTCTCGCTATCGTATTTCATATTATTTTTTTAATTCAAACACTAGTATGACACAATTCAATTCAATGCAATAGTTATTCACGTGCCACACTTGTAATTAAATTAAATTACGTGTATGAAAAGAGAAAATCGAAGGCCAGGATCAAGACCTCAAGAAACCGTCAAACTTGCACAAAATAGTTCTTGCTGCTATACCATAATTATTTTATAACCAACAGCTGAATTAGATTTGGAAAATAAGTCTCGTTTTTGTACCACATTCAACTAAAGTATTAACCTTAAACTGCAGGCTTCTTGTGCTGTGGAATGCACATAACTTGTTAAGTCATAATCACTTTAGCAAATGGTCAAATGATTATGCAGTTGTATTTAGAAGCAGCTGAGGACGGCATTAATTTTTTGTTACATATATTGTAATTTAGGATAAAATTATATTGATTGATTGTTTTCTTTTTTTCTTTTCCCTTTTTTCCTATAAAAGTCTTTCATCTTGAAGTCACCACTATCGCAACATGGACCTGAACCTTGTGAGAGCTGTAGACAACTGCAGCGCCAGCTTACTGAACTTCAGCGACAGCTATTGCTAACAAAAGCTGAGAAGGATGAAGCATTGAAGCTTAAGGAAGAGGTAAAAGAGTCTACGACAGACTGAGTCACTTTGTGGAATGTAGAATCCAAGAAATTCCACCTTACGATGATTACTTTGACTGGATTGATAATAAGTGATTAAAACATTGAATGACGACAGACTTATCTGATCTGACTAACAGCTAACTCTAAATATGTCCACTACTGAGTCTCGTCATGGTGGAGATTTACTTAACCCTTTAAGCTCCAATATCAATATACAATTTCTCCAAACTGATCTCTATACATTTCCTTACAGAATGAGTAAAGAGAATCTGATAAAAGATCAAAGCGTTTCCCTTTGGTGATCATTTTATTTATTCTCATAACCTAATCTCATTACAACGTATGGATATCGTTAGGAGAAAATTGATTTTGGTCACTATTGGGACTTAAAGGGTTAATTGTTGTTACTAGATTTTATTGACTAACTGGCCAGCAGACTGAAACAAAATAGGTCATTTTTGTTCAGAACAAAAACTATGATGAACACTTCTGAAAACTCGTCGGTTTGCTTAGTAGAATTTTAACTTAAACTTGTAGAGTCAAACTGTGTTCTGTTATTCTTCAAAAGATTCTTGACGTAAATCATAAGTGGGATGAACAGTACAAGTTGCTGGTGGCAGCCAATAGCAAAGAAATTGGTGATCTGAGGCAGCAAATTCAAGTTCTAAGCTCTGCTGGTAGAAGACCTGGTCAGTTTCCAGAACCTGCCATGATGGAAAATAGGGTAAGTGTTACATTGTAAAGGAAGGGTGGAGCTCTAAGGTGTGACAGCTTTTTACTAGAATTTCACCCGATAAAAGCTCGTGACATTTGCAAGTTCAGGCTGGTTTCCAAATAATGATAATGTTATCACTGCCATCACTGAAAAAAGAGTTTAGGGGTTAAAGTGGTATGTATACAAACAATAATTCTTCAGTGATCAGTTATCATGTGTTTTTGTGTGATAAATGTAAACCTTGTTGTTTTATGCCTTGTTACTATTCTAGGTGCTGGATCAGCGCTGCAAGCAACTGGAAAGTGAGCTTCAGCAGAAACAGCTTGAGATAAACAGCCTGCAGTTACAGATGAGGAACCATTCTTTGGTAATAGTCTCAGTAGATACATTTATGATATAAGTATTATCAAGCCCATACTATACCAAAATGTTATTTTGTTCCTTTCTTCGTTCAGAAGAACTGCTTATAATAAAATAAGACAGTAAGGATTCTACTCTATTTGGAGTCAAAAAGCTCTAAACCTATGAAATCCATTGCTGACATACAAATTTTCTTGGCTGATCTCCACACCTTTCGTTAAAGATTTAGTTGATATAATTTTACTTAAAGATCAAAGCATTTTCGGGCTTAGGTGATCGTTTCATAATTCTCGTACTCTTTCCTCTTGATTATGTTTTATTGTCATTACGAGAGATGTTATTCACTCTAAGTACTTAGACAGTTAGCTTTGGTACATTACTTAAGGGCAGTGTAAGTAAGTTCGCACAGGGTTGTCAAAAGTAGCTGGCTGCCGGCGAAAATCGCCGCCTACTTGGTTAGTGTCGGCCGGCTACTCTGCTTGGCGTTTCTTTATGGATGGTGTTTTTTAAATAAAATATCACTGGACTTTATAGACTTTGACAACCAGGCCGTCTACTTCAAAACTTTCTGACAACCCTGTGGCATCAGCGGAGAAGATATTTTCATGATATTTTCTTCCATAAATTGTTGTTAACTTTTATTAAAAGACAGCAGTGGCACCATGCATGCGTGGACACCTGTGGGCTGTGGTTAACTAGAAATGGGAATGATGACATTTTGTTCTTTCTTCTGATTTAACCATTGTAGTACCAGCAGCCTCCAGCACGCCAGAACTCCTCTATGGAACCTCCATCTTCACATCCCTCTCTGATGGGTGCAGTTGCCTTGCCAACTGGAGCTTCTGCCACAGCACCTACCACTGGCCCACCCTCCTGGCCTGGGACCACACCCTACAACCAGAATATCCCCCCAGAGGTGATCGATCAGATTGAAGTGCTGAAACAGCAGCTGAGAGTTTATGCTGATGACTTTGCTACTGAAAGAGAAGATCGCGAACGTAACCAAGCAGAGAAGGAAAAAATGCGAGATGAACTTACAGCTTGTAAAGAACAAGTTCAGGCTCTTGAACAGCAAGTAAGTTTTGTCTATAAATTTAGACCTTGCGTAAAGGCTTTGATGGTCATTGTGATGAATAGGCAAACATTTGAAATAACGGTAACAAATTCTTACCATACATTGGAAGTGTATTGTACACAACAACATTACAAACATGTCACAAAACTGTTCCTGGGTGCAGGAGTTAGGATTCAACATCTCAGCTGCACTACTCACTTGGATAGACTACAGTTCAGCTTTTCACACAATTTTTTCTGGGTGCAGGAATTGGTAGCTTGATACAACATCTCAACGTGTCATGGATTTTCTGTATAAATAATTATTGTTTATGATTTAAGAAATGTTATTTCTGACATGTTAGCCTTTTTGTCACAGTGACCTCTTAAACCTGGCAAGTCTCTAGCAGAGGCACAGGAAAGTTCAAGTATACTATAGATATCATTTTACAGGACGAAAAAAAAACAGTGAAAAGAGATTTATGCTTTGGTGCAACTTCAGTGCACTGTATTGAAAAAAGATTCTCAGGTGTGGTACTTTCGCCACTATCCCTGCTGAAATTTACAGAAATCTCTTTAGATTGTCCTTATTGTGTTGAAAAAAATAATACATTTTTTACCCAAAGTTCAGAGTAAGAATTAAGTTCTGATGACATTATTGTGAAGTGTCTGTGCTCTGACATACATATACATGAATTACAATTGTTTCTTCAGTCACTGTCAGTCATTGTCGAAGCTATCTGAGCATCTCTTCCAGTAGGCTCTGACACTTCATTAAACTGAGTAGCCCTGGCCACTGAGCTAGTACTGACATTGTACAACAGCGTGTCCTTATGGACCAGCGTACCAGGCTGCTGTCGACCAACATCTCTTTGGTAGGTTCGGTATCACAACAATGTGGAGTACATGTACAAAGCAAGCACAGGTGGTCAGAGTGTTTGATGGTGGCAGTTTGTGACATGGTTTTCCCTAATCTCTTTGAAAAGTGGGAGAACCAAGGCACATTTTTTGTGCTTTAGTGACGGATGTTACATCATGACATCTCAGTTATGTGCCCAGCCATCTTGCAACCTTGCCTTAACCTTAGTCTGCACCAATAATCTCCTCTCCCATCTTCTCTTCATGGAGCCATGGTGACCAAGAGGTGGACAGGTTGGACTTGGATCCATAGGTCTGGGTTTGAACCTTGCCATCGCTTGGTTTCCTTAGGCAAGAAACTTTGCTCCGCCATGTCTCTCTTCACCCAGGTGTGTAAATGGGTACCAGCAGCGTACTGCTGGGAGTCACCCCCTGCAATGGACTGGCATCCTGTCCAGAGGGGAGTCACTCTACTTGCTGGTGCTTCATGGCACAGAAACTGGAACAATCTCCAGTGATGTGAGCTCCATGGCTTAAAGTGCACCTTCACCTTTTCATATCAGTATTTCTCTTCTGTTGGATGTTGTTATGAACATAAGTGGGCACATAAGTGTGGTCTTTTGATGTAGCATGCCATACTTTACATGTTACTTTCAACATTTGAACAATGTGAATTCAATTGGGCATGTCTTTACATCATTTTTCTAAGGCTTAATCACAGACTTGGCTTCCTTAGTTTAGACACCTTAATTATGTTGTTTGTGTGTGAAGTTTCTCTAATATTCATTTTATCATCCTTCTTCCTTAAATTACTTTACATGTATAAAAATCTTATAATATAAGATTTTTATAATATTATTTAATAATATTATTATTAAATTAATTTTTGACTCTGTCCCAAGAGCCAGAGATTAAACCAGTAATTGGTCGATTACAATACTAGATAACAGTAATATTTTCTTATTTCACTGCTCTGTTTTCTTTATTCTTTAGTGATTAATAAACAGCTATAAGCTCTGTGGTAAAACTCTGTTTTCTGTGTATATATAATAATTATGCAAATTACTGTTTGTGTGTGTCAGCTTTTAATTATTTAATCATAACATTGCACTTGAAGTCAAGTTCACATAGAAAAAAACAGTTACACTATATGTTAAAAATGTTTCTTCTTGTTTTTTGTTTGTTTTTTAAACACAGGTTCAAGTATATGAAGAAGATTTCAAAAGGGAAAAGAGAGAAAAGGAAAGCTTACAGCAGCAGTTAAGGGCAGCTAGCTACAGTACTGGGGTAAGCTATTAAAATCATGACTGACACCAGTTTAAGCCAGATGAAATGATGGGAAAGATAATGCAATAATTTCACACCACTTCCATTTATCACGTCCCGGTGAGAAGGAAACCCCAAATGTTTTGTTACATTTTAATTTCAATCTAAGAAGTCAACAGCAACTTTTCATTGTCAAAAATTTTACAGATTATAGAATTGATGTTATAAAGCAAGGGTTCAAAACTCAAGTAGAACTTAGTTTCATTTCGAAGCTGGAATCGTGTGGTCAAATCATTCATCTTTTACAATAATACTCAATGGTCCATGGTGAGGTCTTGAGAGTGCAGAACACAGAGACAAAATATTAAGCCATCTGTTGGCAATACTCTTTCAGCAAGTGTGCAGGAGTTTCCAGCATTAGTGTAAACACTTTTTAAGTTTTGTCTTTAAGAGGAGCTTTCTCCCTTGTAGTAATCCAAAAGTGTAATAAAATTGTATTAATTGATCAGGGTGGCTATCAATACCAAGACCCATTGACTGAAAGAGCCAGAGCTATAGCTGAACAGAGAGCTAGGGTTCAAGCTATTAAAGAGGTACATGACAGGGAGAGAGACAGATTACTGAGAGGACAACAAGAGCTGCAGCAACATGTGTATGGACAGCAGTTAGGGGTAAGTATTGCTTACTGTAAGACATCTACACCTACACCTACACGTTACAAGATACTAGTCAGGACCGCTTGCTACTACTCTAACTGCTTATGCTATTGGACGTCACATCTTTGACCACACAGCGGAAACGATCTCTGTCAAGTGCCTAGCTTTAAACTTCTTTTAGCGACGTGTCAAAAACATCCCATGTGCCCCTTTCCCATTTCCTTTTCAGTCTTCCTCTTTCTCTTTTCCCATCTATCCTCTTTATCTATTATCTTTTCCAAGTCCTCACTTCTTCTTAAGTGGCCAAAATACTTCAGCTTTCATTTCTTTATAAAGTTCTCTAACCATTTATCTTCCACTTTGAGTTCCTCCCTAACTGACTTATTTTCTCTGTGCTCTGCTTGCAAGTGACATAAAAGTCCAGTCACTTTCAGACAGCAGTTGAGATGGCTTAAAACTTCTTAGATATGTTTTCTGAATGAGTGTGGCGTCTCTTGTTTCCCTTTTAACCCTTTAAGTCCCAATAGTGACCAACAGCAATTTTCTCCTAACAATGTCCATACATTGTCAAGAGATAAGGTTGTGAGAATATAAAAAATGATCACGAAAGAGAACATGCCTTGATGTTTTATTAAATTCTCTCAACCAATTCTTAAAGGAATTGTATG
Source organism: Porites cylindrica (assembly GCA_964035525.1). Taxonomy (NCBI): domain Eukaryota; kingdom Metazoa; phylum Cnidaria; class Anthozoa; order Scleractinia; family Poritidae; genus Porites; species Porites cylindrica. The sequence continues at coordinate 672,729 of OZ037781.1, forward strand.
GAGATCAGTTTGGAGAATTTGTATGTGGATAGTGGGGCTTAAAGGGTTAAATGTAGTTTGAAAGCCAGTGCCTTGTGTAGAAGAAGGATATACATGTGGTGGTTTATTATCAGAGACCTCTAGATTTGAGGACGAGTATGACATAAATTATGAGTACAAGATTCGACTAATCACTTTTTTCGCATTCTTAAAAAAATAACAGACACCCAGGAAAGCTTCATTTTACGTTTTTTCAAAAGAAAAGTTAACATGGTTATTTTTATTGAAGGAGGTTAAGCCCTCTCCTGATTGCAAAGTGATAACACCTCTAACATTTATAACCTGTTTCCATCACTATGACCACTATGACATTCTTGCGAAAACCGTAATAGAATGATGACAGCTATTACGTCTGAGAGTTTGATTGATTGTATTATTAATTTTTTATCAATGCCAGTCATACTCTCGTAACCAGTACAATCCTTATGGGCGTGACTACACAACCCAAGATTGGTCACGGCAAAATCATCCTCTCGTGCCAAGGGTAAGGAGAATTCTATTTATTTTTTCAGTTAGACATGTCAGATGTTACTGTAAGTCCCATGTTATCGATCGCCTGTTACAGGCTCCAAGATAGTAATATGCAGGGATCTTGAAAACTGATGCGAAAAACGCGCGGAGGCTAGCAAGGTTCGTACAGGCCATGGAAAACCTTGAAAGTCATAGAATTTAAGACTTTAGTTTTTAAGGCCTGGAAAGTCATGGAATTTAATTTTCGGTCCTTGAAAGTCATGGAAAACTAGAAAAGGTCATGGCAAAAGTCATGGAAAGTCATGGAATTTGAAGAACTTGAAAGAGTACGAACCCTGGCTAGGGAGAGAGGCAGCCTGGCACAGGCTGTGTTATTGAGTACAAATTGTTGTATACCAAAGCTGTTTTTAAACAATATAATATTAGGGAGAATATTGATGTTGATCATGGGAATTGAAATCAGTTGATATATAAATTAATCCGCACAATATAAGGCAAGGTAGATGAAGGAAACCTAAACGTATAAACATTGTACAGTCAAAGCTGTCATAAACGACTCTATCCTGTTTAGGATAGCTCTGTTGATGGTCGCTTTGTGAACATCTTATATGAACCACACTCTATTATATTATCTATACCTTAACACCTTCCCTTAAGCAGCCGCTGACACATTTAAAGGGAACGATGTAGGTTTTTTTTTATGTCTTTAAGCTCCTTTTGGCAGACACAGCAAAGTAAAAATCTCGTTGTTTGTCCTCTATTCAACAACAAACATCTCACTGTTTTTTGGCTCATGCATAGTACAATGATGACTTTAGTGCGCAAGCTCCCGTAAGCTTCCACGCATCCCGTATGCCGGCCTCCACGCATCCCGTATGCTTCCAGTGGCCACTCATAAGGGACATCTGAAAAATTTTCAGTAAAAAATCGCTTACCTGTTGTTCTTTCATCGCATTCTTGCCCTAATAATGTACAGATGGTGAACTAGTTTTTGGATTCAAAGATCTGCCTCTGGATTTTCCTCAAGAAATTCACCTTAAAAACTTAACCATTTTCCGCTGCTAAGGTTTCTGCTTCCATTCTTTATTGTTATTCAGGGATCATATCCTACCCGTGGGCCAGTCTCACAGCCATCAAACCAAAGATCCAATGCGGCACAGTCTATGTACCATGGCGGTGAGGTGCTTCCCGATACAGTAGAAGATGTCGTTGATTCACCTGCCGCTGCCGCTGCCGCTGGTAATGCCGACACTGATGATGCACAAATCAGTTTTGACCATGATAAAGATGCGTCAATTCAGCTGGATGAATGCCCACGTTGTTTGAGAAAGTTTAATGGCGAAGACAGCGATACCATTCTCAAACACATTGAAAGGTGTATTTCTTAAGCAGTGGCCAGTCCTGCTTACGGTATTCAGATTTTGCATATTTCGCTGATTCCAACCTTGATTGAAAAGTTTGAGTTCTTCATGGGTGCGCACGATCCATCCTTCATTGAGCACTGCTTTTCAGTTATTGTTATAAAAGCAGTTCTGTTTGCTGATTGTTATACTAGCGACATTACCTCGGGTAGCGTTGCTACATATTGTTTGTAGTTTGTTTTTACCCACCATCAGTTGTTTATTTTGTTATCATTCTTCTACATTTAAGTCATGTGTGCTTGCAGTTTAATCAATATATATTTGCAAGGTTATAATACTGCAGGGGTATTCTTAATATAGTGTTCGTTTATACCAATACTTTTAACACTCACCACGCAGCACAGTTAAATGTATATTGAAAGTACGTTTGTGTTTATTCACCAGCAACAATACATGCACTGAGTAATATGATTTTTCGATAGTTATCTTATATCCCTGTAAGCGATATTACTATCAACGCAAAAAACGTTTGATGATAGATGGTTGTCTGTTAACAGAAGAAAGGTTGTAGATTTTAGTTTTAGACAGATTGTTAAATGTTAAGAGAAGAAAACTGGCAGAGAGATATTCCGACATATTGCCTTAGGCGACTTGGAATTTTCTGCTGGTTTCCCTCCCGTGGTGTTTTGTTTGTTAAATTCGTGTTCAAGCTCTTGTGACTACCAAAATGCGTTACAACGTTTCAACAAACAAATCGTTTCACAAAATCAAACAGTCCGCTGCGTAAGAATGCTGACAGTTGAATGAATACTATTGGGGCATTCATCTCATGTTCCAGATCAGCCCATCTCTGAAGAGAGCGCAACGAGGCCTCAATATCTATGGCCCGTTGAGGGCCTGATTGCTCTTTACTGCCGTGATATAGAGCAAATAGGGCGCCAGGTCAGAGATCCTTCTCCCGGACTCTCAGTTCGGCAATTGCCTGGACTGCGACTTTAATGGCAAAAAAGCCAAGTCCTTTGCAAGCAGATCCCTCTGTGTGAATTCCGCGCTGTGTACTATACCTTTCCACCCTGATTGGATAGCGGTTGCTGTCAAATGCGGTGAAGTGTACGATACTGAGTTAACAGAGTTGCTGCGTAAATCCAATTTATCAATCTCACATCCTCTGCTGTTTGGTTCATCGACACTTATTATTTAAAGGTAAAGAATCTCCAAATTTGGTGTTCCTCAACATTTCACACAACTTTGTCTGGGTGCAGGAGTTAGCAGCTTGACTCACATGTCATCTCAGCTGCGCTCGTCACCTGGAGAGAAGGATTCGACATGTCACAGAACCCTCTTCTGGGTGCAGGAGTTAGCAGCTTGATTCAACATCTCAGCTGCGCTCCTCACCTGGAGAGATGAGCTCTTGTATGTGAAGATGACCTCACAGCAGATTTATGAGTTGTTGCTTGGCTTAGTTCACCCTACCACTTACGTCTTGCAGTTTTATGGCTCTGTTTTTTATTCTTTGTTTACAGTTTTTTTATACTCAGCTATTGTCTTTCGCCTTTTCTGTTTGCCATGATTGTACTCGATAAAACACGAAGTTCGCTTTTGAAAACAAATCACCAATTTTAGCAAATTCAAAGTATAATTCCTAATTCATTCCTTTCAATTGATTAAACTAATCCATAAAACCCTAGAGCAGATAAATTGATCTCACAGTGTCTACGCTACACAAAATTGTTCAGTGAGGAGATATGAAATTTCTCTTTGCAAACTAGTGAAGTAAACACAAAAATTCCCTAGCATTAATTTTTCAATCAATTGAACCAAAGTAGAGAAAAGAAGAATAGTAACATCAGCTGCCAGAGGTAAAGAGCAAAAGGCAGTCCATAATATCTTTTATTCGATGGTTTAACAGTTGATACGAACGAATATTGAACGGAATCGAGTTTTAGTACAGTGTTAAAATTTTTGTGACAATTCGGTCTCCAAAATTTACGTCTGATTCTAAGATGCTTACGAGTATTTTCTGTTAAGTCCTCGAACTCGTGTATTTTCAATAAAAGTGATTAAGAACCATAACATAAAAAAAAAATTCTACCAAAAAAATTAAAACTTTTAAAAACGACAAAAAAAAAAGACAAAAAAAGTAGCAAAAAGAGAGAAAAAAACGAGCGTATTAGTGTATTAGTAGTATGATGTATTTGTTTAGATTATAGTGTTTGGATTGTTAATCAATTATTACATCATGTAACGATCTTTCATTACAAGCGAAACCTTTTCGGCCATGATTGTAGACACCCGTGTTTTTATTTATACATATCAATTAATATCATTTTCTTTTCTTAACCCCTTGGAGTATTATTTAGATCAAGTTAGCGTGCAAAGTGTGGAGAGTTTAGTGAGTTTTTGCGTTTCGGTCAAATTACCCAGATTGTAAAAGTGAAGTACTGTATTTCTTTCTGTGTAATTTCCGAAAAATATTGAAGATTTTAAAAAAGTCTCAATGTATATCCAGTAATTAATGATGTTGGAAGATAAACGTTTTAGGGCTTGTTAAGTACACAGCCTAAGCTAATCGAAACTTTTGATATTGTAAAGAAGTGGTACCAGATTTGATTCGTTCGTTGTTTTTTGGGCCAATTACCAATTCCAGTTCTAAACTATCGTAAGTTTGGTTTACCTATGCTAAGTAAGCAATGTTAACCTTACAGGCTATACTATTGTGTTTCGCCTGCTACATTTGTAATCGGTTTATCATTATCATGATTGCCACTTTGATTTATAAATCCTGTTAGGCAATATGGGCCCATATATACCGTAGGCCCTTAGCTGACTGCTCGCATTAGCGAGTCTATTAACAAGTGGTTTCAGGAGTTTGTTATGCTAGTTTTTCCCAGTTTAATTCCGTTTATTAACAATACCCTAGTGGCAGGTACATTATCAGTTTACGGTAACATTTACTGAATATTGTAAAGTAATGAGTTAACACGGTTTTGGACCGTGTAGTAATGACGGAGTTTTTATTTGTGTATATCAGTAGCTTACCAAGAATACCCCTTACCTTGCTTTATGTTTTTTTTTTCTTGTTGATTTTTGTTTTTTTAGAGACAAGGCTTAATTTTTTTTGGGTACTTATCAAATATTCTACTACCCCATAACCCCTCCCTGTCTTAAAACCATCACGCCACGGAGGGGTGCGGGAAGGAGTTAGTCTCAAGTACAACTTAGCTGACATAATTTGCTTTTATTGTTCTATACCATTAAATAAAAATGATTGAAAGCAAGTAAAGCCGTTGCTTTTTCATCATTTCCGCTGTGTTATTTTGCTTATAGATACTCTGTTCACTTGATATCTAACGTTAGGGTAGAAGAGCGAAACTCCAAAGCGTGAAACCTCAAGATAAAGAAGGGCCAAGGGACTGGAAAAATGTGTTCGCTACAACGATGTTCATATTCGTATATTTTACTATTACTGGAGTGTAGAATATCGTTCGTTACACCGATGACTTCGGAATCTGGAGGTTCGTTCGTTTTTTCTAAGAGATGAGAATGTTTGGTATTGTTTATTTGACTGCTACATCCATTACGACTACTTTAGTCAAGTTCAATTCGGAGAGGCACTTTGTTGAGATTAAGTGGCTCAGCCCCTTGGGAGAGCCTGCCTTTGGGGCCCATAAGTCAGGAAAAATTGCTCTAAGGGTTAATAGGCTCGTCAAGGACGTCTGCTTTGGGATACGGTCTTGAATAGAGAGAGTTAACTTTGTTTTGCAATGGACATAGGACAGTAGGGGCTTAGTCAGAGTAATCTCATTCTCTATTGATATAGTCTGTTTCCCATCCCTCTCCCCCCTTCCCTAAGAAAAAACAATTTCCATAAACCGGACAAATGTGGCGAACACACGAAAAGAAAAAGAACTCAGGAGATACTCTTCGCCGATTGGGCACAACAATACAATGCATTTTTTTGTGCCATGTAAGGAGCCAGCATTCGCTTGACCGTTTGAAAATGGTCTGGTGTGAATCGGTACCCAGGGGCTCTTCCGCCCAAAAAGGCGCCCATGCTTGAAAGCTTTCATCGCGCCTTTTCACCCGACCCGACTGACTGCCACTGGCTCTCCGAGGATGGTTGACACTTGGTCGAGGTGCTTAATCATGCATACGTGTGCACGCGCATGCCCGCACCCAATCCCTACTTGTTTGTGATGGAAAGGAAAACCAGGGAGAGTAATGAGGTTCGCAGGAAATACTGGGAAGTACACTTCTCGCCGAATTTTCCTTGATTCACAACAGTTCTTGTCAAAATTGCCCTTGCGACCAAGAATGACTCTTAAAACTTTCTTAAAGCTAGGACGAATTATGGAAAATTTAATATCCGTTTCAGTGGAGCTAAACTCTGGAATGCTATTCAAGAAGACCTAAATCGCTTTAAAAAGCATTTAAAAGAATCTGTCATCTCCAAATATTGATTGGTGTACTTTATATGCCGCTAATTGTGTGCGCAGCCCGGCGTTGTTTTGTCTTGCTTCTTTGTTTGTTCGTTTGTGTATTTGTTATTTATTACAGCTTAAATATTTTTTCTTTGTGTGCATTTGTTTATTTATAACAACTTTGATATCTAGTTACTTTTCCGCATGGCCCAGCCACTCAGTGCGACTAGCTTTTGCTATTTCTGAGTGGCTGTGCTCTCTTTCTTTCACAGTTATTTCCTTTAAATGACTCTACACTTTTGTATCAAGAGCAGAATAAAGGTTGTTGTTGTTGTTGTACAACCAGCTTACCTCCCTCCTGTAACCCAAGACAGTTTTTAAGTTTTCTTTTGAAAGAAATTCGACAAGACATGACAAACGTGGGTACGTTGGGCGCCGTTAAGATGGAGAAAAACTTGTCCCGGGTAGACTAAGGGTCACTCGTTTACCCGAGCTTTCCTGGGCGAGCCAACTTTTCCTACATTTCCTTACAAAATTTGGCTAGCAAAATGTAGGCTGGGTAGGCCTTATTCATTACCCCGACAAAAATGAACATCAAACACTGATACAGCCAGCTATATTTTATTGCTTTAACAATAGCTTCAATTTTGCACGGAAGTTATCAAGTTAATTTTATAGTTAACACACATTACGCCTGTTAAAATATTTGTTGACAGTTTACACACATTGTGCGTGTCAAATAGTTGACACTTTACACACATTGCGCCTGTGAAATAGTTGGCGTAAAAAAATAAACCAACCAACAAAACAAAACAAAGTAGCAATTACCTTAATGACACTTAATTTCGCGTTTTTCGCGATTGTAAAAATTAAAGAAATTAAAGACCCCCGAATAACAATCCTCGCGAAATTTAAAACCCATAGAGAAAATTCAAATCACAGAAAAAATTATTAACATGTAACAACAACATTACATACCATTACATACAGGATATATTTGACAAACATACTTTTACTGGTAAGGGGCTGATCGTTTATTACTATGAGGGGGGGGGGGGGGGTGGTGGGGCGGCCATTTTGAGAAAGCTTAGAAGATTTTCAAACCGACCTCCCACTTCATCCTAATATTTTGAAAATGACCCCCATAAATTTGACATATTGTGAAAGTGACCCCCCATCCGAATGTTTTAGCTAGAAATTGAGCCGAAATTCACCACTGAACTATTGCACGAACGATCGTTTTGTACCATCGGAAGTACTACTGATTATTGATTTGCATGAAAAACTTATGGTACTTTTAATATCTATTTACCCTTACATGACAAGTTGTATTCTTAAGCTTTGATCTGAACAGACTAGACAGATGAAACGCCGTCAGCTCCAAAAATTATTAGATGAATACACTGACAGTGTATTTATCCATCTCCCAAAACCTTAAATATGCAATTGTGGTTATTCATTTACAAAAACACGCTCAAGGGAAGTAACAACCGGATCTCGCAGGCTAGTGTTTATAAGACCTTACATCGATTTCTTCGCTTACATAACAGGAAAATATTTCTTTATACCACTTCTCATAAAATGACCCCCCCAGGTAACGCTTCCTTTTCTGAAAATGACCCCCAACAACAATCAAGATTTTGGAAATGACCCCCCAACAAAATGCAAAATGGCCGCCGCCCCCCACCCCCCTCACAGGTCATAAACGACCAGCCCCTAAGTTCCATTTTGTATCTGTTGTGAAATAATGTACGTTAATTTGCAAAGATTCCCAGCTTACCTTAAAAGTTAGTTTTTAATTATGCGTTTTGCTTGCTACAGTTTATCTAGAACCCCCAGATCAAATTTTTATGAAAACTAAAATGAAGTTGAAAATGCTTGAATCGCGAAATTTAATGCTCTCTTTTAATATTTTGTCTATTGAAATCGCGAAAATAAAACCCCCCGAAATTAAGCGCCAATTAGGTAGTTGTGATTACATTTGTGTTTTACTGTTTATTTTCATAGCAGCTGTTTTGTTCAAGCTTTCTCTGTTGACGAGTTTCAACAGTCGTTTGACTCCATAGATGTGTGAGAAGCTTGTATAATTCGGGAACCTGGGTCAGTAGCTTTTTCCACCAATGAGAACGCTGCAGGCAGAATGTTCCGTGCCTCAACTGCGCATGACAATGGGACTGAAATTCAATGAAAGAAACTGTTTTCAAAAGGAATTTAGACTGATGAGGCTGCTTTCAAGAGACAAAGAAAATCAAGATCGTGAAGGGATATAATTCCCTGTGTAACTATAATAATAGGAACAAACAGTTTCTGTTGAAACCAAGAGACTTACAGGAAACGGACCGCTAAAACATGACTCTGACTCTATTAGACAGTAGTATTCTGCCAAGCTCTGCGAGATCATTATATGAAAGACTATTCAACGCGGTATATATATACCGGGTGAAAGTGGACTAAATTCAACGCAAATGTTGTTATCAGACAAGCAAAGGTAGAGAACGAGTTCTGCGAGGGTTCGGGTTCGTTAAAGATTTTGAAAGAAAAAAAATCTTCATTTTGTCAGGGAAATATTTTTTACCTTTCGCATTTTCTGCTGGATTTTTAGCGGTGGACTTTCTGATATCCTCCCCCGTTGGAATCACAACCTGACAAATACCGTTTAACTTTGGTGAGTAAAGAAACCACATGCGAAACAGGAATAGTATTTTTGTTGAAGATAAAAGTAAACTGGTACATACCTTCCCTGATGCTGACATTTTTCTTTTTAACTTAGTGCTTGAAAAAATGCTCAACCAAGAGATTCGCGAGCTCACCCAGAATTGTGTCTTAGCAATCGCCGTTTAGTAGTTTTGAAAATGAGCTAAAACTCTACTGCTGCCTCTAAACTATGCCGTACGAAAATAAGTGGCCAATAAAGTCCAATCAAAGCCCAAAAATAACAAAATGATTCTCATTTTTGGTATTCATTAGCCAATCAAAACCAAGGAATGGTTTTCTTAAGTAACTGACAGTATAAGCATGCACAGTTTGTTGGCAGCATTTCAGGGAAATATGTATATCCGGCTTTTCACCGATTATATGCCTTAATGGTCGGCATGATGTCTAGAGGAGAATATGGAAAACATAGTCATCATTTCAATCTTGAGAGGCTCTAAAAGTGTAGAAGTTGCTTACTTTAAGCCGATTTCATGCCGGGTTAAAATATAATTCTCCAGAGCAGTTTGGCTTTGAGCTCAACAGGTGTTTAAATAATTTTATTTCGATTTTACTTATAAACACGAAAATGAAAACGCTTTATCATCAAAAATTTTCTAGGAAATGTTTTGATGACACAGCGTTTTCAGTTTCGTATTTTTAAATGACTCCTGTGGCCTTTATGATAAGAAACAATACATGCAGGTAGGAACAATTCTCGGAATTCTGCAATCAAGATTAGTCACGTCTTACACTAGCTAGCTGACTGAGTTTCTTTTTTACTGCAAGAATCATCAATGGTAAACCGCAAGCGGTCGCCCTCGTTCCTCGCGACTTTGCAGCTCGCTGCTCACACGTGCTCTTGATCTCCGTGAATAAAAAGAAAATTAAGAGACTAGAATAGTGGCTGGCAAGTGTTTAACGGTGTTTGAACATAAAGGCAAATTAGGCTAGTGTATATTTACTCGGTTCTTTGAAACGTTTACAAAATAAGGCATTTCTTTTCGTGGATTGAAACAACGAGCTTGAATAAAATATTTATATACTAAGAAAGTTCTTGGAAATAAAGGATCTTCTGGTGATAATGATTTACATAATATCCCCGCTCAACAGGTATTTAAATAATTTTATTTCGATTTTACTTATAAACACGAAATTTTCTAGGAAATGTTTTGATGACTCAGCGTTTTCAGGTTTCGTGTTTAAGAAACAATACAGGTAGGAACAATTCTCGGAATTCTGCAATCATGATTAGTCACGTCTTACACTAGCTGGCTGACTGAGTTTCTTTTTTACTGCAAGAATCATCAATGGTAAACCGCAAGCGGTCGCCCTCGTTCCTCGCGACTTTGCAGCTCGCTGCTCACACGTGCTCTTGATCTCCGTGAATAAAAAGAAAACTAAGAGACTGCTCGCAGTCTAGAATAGTGGCTGGCAAGTGTTTAACGGTGTTTGAACATAAAGGCAAATTAGGCTAGTGTATAGTTACTGGGTTCTTTGAAACGTTTAGAAAATATGGCATTTCTTTTCGCGGACTGAAACAACGAGCTTGAACAAAATATTTATTAACTAAGAAAGTTCTTGGAAATAATGGACCTTCTCAGCGGCCATAATTCTTGACATAATGATTTACATGATATGCTTGAAAATATAAATATTTTACTTAAAAATGAAACTGAAAGATTGCTTAGTTGGAGGGGCGGAGGGCTCTTTTGACCCAGACAACTGCCTCTGGAGTTAGTATGTCCTCTCTTCCCGAGGTTAATTACGTGGAAAAGTGCTTTGACTTTGACTGCATAAAGGTGGAACAAATCATTCTCATCTTCAGGGGCACCCAACGACGGTTTCCTCCTAGCTGCATTGGAAACACTTTTTAGGTTATGCAGAGTACTTTTAGATTCCTACAAATGTATTCAAAGTGGTGCTAAAAAATTTATATCTGTTCGTTCATCCTACCGCACATTGAGTCTTTTTTAAATTACAAGGGCTTCATTAATATTTTCCCAGAAATTGTAGCTGCAATTTAAAGTTTTGCGGAAGTGATAATTTTTTCTGATTCCTCTCTGCATCACATTTTCGATTCCAAAAGTTTTAGGCTTCCTTTCTGTACAAAAAATAGATTCACTTGGGGAGTGAAATGGGAAAAATTAAACTTCAGAAAATCGTAGAGAATTTATTAGGTAAGCTTCGAAAATTGTACATGGATGGAACGGTCATTTTTAGCCTTTCTCAAGCTATAGAAAATTCTAGGCAATTGTAGCGTCCCCGAACAAATATTTCACAGAAAACAATCGTTTGGTACTCCTGAACCTTCATTCCCAGGCGTAGAGATCATTAAGAATAATGAAAGTAGATCTTTATATGTCTTCATCAATGTCCATTGTCTTATTCAGGGGTACGGTAGCCAACTATCTGTTTCCGAGTCACGTCAGTATTCCAAGAAATTCCCACATTGAACATTGAACTTCTGTGGTAACCCTGAAGTTCTTGGGCATTAAAATTATATCATGGCAACTATAATTCTATGTATTGGAAGCGCCGAAGACCCCCACATCCAAGAAGTGGAAAAAAATGTTAAATTGCTTGACAATGAGGCCCGAACTGTTCTTTTCAATCCACTCGGTGGCGGTCATTTTATCGAAATAACTGTTGATAGTTCGTGTGAGGTAAGCTCTAGCTGTCTTATAGTTGTGGATGGCGAACGAATCCCTGCTGAGTCGATCAAATCCGTTTGGTACCGTTGGAAGCCCGCCGTCCTTTCCGCTGATGAAGACCTCCAGGGTATGGATCTAGCTAAAAATTTCGATAGCATTCTTCTCTATTCATTTCTATACGCTAATTTAATGAAAAATTGTATTTATTTTAGTTGGTGAAAAATTATACGAGCTCATTAAACGTTCATTTTTCCTAGTTTTATGAGTTTTTCGTATAGTTCTGGCGAACGTCTGGTTATTATTCAGTGGAAGAAAATTCTGTAAACAGTGAAATTTCTGATAGAGTCTTTTTTCTATAATCTGGTATAATTCGAAGCGACCACATTTGGGCTCTTCCAAAATGTTAAAAGCAAGCCAATCGTACAATCAACCTCACATCGTGTTATGTTTGAAATTATGGCTGCAATAATTATTGTTTTCTGTACAATCCTCCTAAAGGTCTCATTGCCAAAGACTTTGTACTGAAGGAATGGAAATCGGTAGTTCGTTCTTTAGAGGCATTCCTCCCGCATGCGCAATGGCTGAACACCGTAGCCGTCACTGAACTGCTGAACAGCAAGCCATTTCAGTTACAACTCGCGCAGAAAGTTGGGCTGACTGTGCCAAAGACAACAATCACAAACAACCCGGAGGCAGTGAAAGAATTATTCGACAAAGTGGAAAACGGACGTGTCATATTCAAAAGTCTAACTCCTCTCTTCCTGCCGCCAGACAGGCTTCTTTACACTACAGAGATAACGAGAGAATTTCCATCGCATTCCCACGATAGCATTGCCCAGTCTCCAGCCATTTATCAGGAGCTGGTGGAGAGAAGATCAGACTTGCGCATCACTGTGGTTGGATGCGAAGTGTTTGTAGCTCGCATTGCATCGCAGATCCTAGAAAGGGAAAAGGATCGCTTAGATTGGAGGCGTTGCCAGGACAAAGAAGAACTTTATAGTGAAGTACAGGTGAAAATGTTTTTCTCATCATTTAAGGGTCAGCATCGACTACAACCTCGTTCCCAGGGTCCTCTCGTAAGGGCCGAGTAGGAAAGGACCCTGGGGATGAGGTTGCACTACCTAGTTTGAGAACCAATTGTCACTCCAATAAACAGTGACCTGATAATACTCATTTTGCAAAAAGATACATACACAACCTCCTCCCCACTGCGCTTTTCCGCTTTTTCCAAAGCCAGAGAAAAGCGCCGTGGGGACGAGGTTGATACATACAAAATACTTTGAAAAAAAATGTTTGGCTAAGAACGAGAAAAAGAGGGGTGGATTTCTGAACCTTTACAAAAGAGAACATTTCTTCCTTTTATATTTAGAAAGCTGAACATTCTGTTAGCTGTGGGCTTTTCTGATGTTTGCACTAAAACCATTGTGTATCTAAATGACGTGAAGAGAGCTTGCTTCTCCAATGCAAACTCAAGTTGTTTTTCCTCTGACAGATATCGGAGGACCTCAAAGATCGGCTGTTGAAATTTCACCGAGAAGCCGGCCTGGGATTTGGTGCTTACGACTTCTTGGAACGCGGTGATGACGTCATATTTCTAGAGTGTAATCCGGGAGGGGCCTGGCTCTGGTTAGAACAAAGTCTTGGTCTTAAAGTCTCCGAACAGGTCGCGAAATGTCTTTTGGGTATCAATGAAACAAAGTCGTCTTGAACAAACTATGTTGCATGTTAAAGTGGGCTTTTTGTTAAGAATCAAAAGGGAGTGTATTTTAATACACTCCCTTTTAATACACTCCCTTTTTCTTAAAAGAATAAACGAAAAATAATAGAAAAAAACCAAGTCCGGACAAAAAAAGTGTTTCAGCAAGGAGCCCAAAAGTATGACCTTCTTTAATTAACTCACATTCTTTCATGCAGACATTAACCAATCAGAAGTCGAGGAAAGTTTCCAGCTGGCTTCTGATTGGATTAAATTTGCACAAAAGAATGTGAATAAATCAAAAGCGGGTAACACTTTTGTGCTCCTTGCTGTAATTCGCTCAAGGGCTGCTATAAAACACTATAATCATTGCCAAGTTATAAATCTTTGAAACATAAGAGTTGTATAGTAGGGACCACTTAGATCCTTTTTGAGGAGAAATTTGTGCCTGTCTTATTTACATTGAAAATTCCTACTGGTTTTCGCGAATTTTATTATCAGAATCCAATCCGTATTTGATCTAAGGGACTTGTCAGAAATTAGCAGGGGGGAGGGGGGGGGGGGGGGGTGAGAATTTTAAATTTGGGTTCGGAAATGAGGTGGCCCATCCCTGCAATGGGAGTGAAATTTGCTAACCCTCCCCTACACCCTGGCCTAAAATATCATGACCCTCCCCCTCTTGTATAAATGACAAAATCTAGTTCTTTGTAATGCTATATACATACATTTTAGATGACAGCATTAAGATTCCGACTCTGATTCTGACAGCTGATCACTCGACTCTCCTATTTCTCCCAGGATTTTTTACAAAATAAAGAACTTCTTTTTTCTTATGTGGGTGAACCTCCTCATGATCACGGACACATATTTGCATAACCCTCCCCCTTTTAACGGCCCATTTTTCATGCCTCCTCCCTTTTCTGCAGTCTCAAAAAGTTGTGACCCTCCCTCTGTTTCCACCACCCCCTCCCCCTTGCTAATTTCTAACAAGTTCCTATAGGGAGGCAACACGCATTGCCGTTTAAAATTCTGTTGAAAGCGGTTAGTGTTCATAGGTGTTTCTGATGGCGATGGCGATAAGGAAACTATTGTTGGTAGCTAGTGACTGGTGGTATGGATTTTCCGCAATGTCCTTTCAATAAAACATTGACAGATCACTCCAGCCGCAACATCAAGAGATTACTCACTTCTATCAGCTAGCTATGCTGCTCTTTGGTGAAATGGCTCTCCGGCGTTTGCAATTCGATTGGATTGACAGTACAGACGTACACTCTATTACACATCTGGTTATTGTTCGTTTAATTGACAAATAATTTTTGCCTTCTACAAGGTTGATACAATTACGCTCATTTCAAATAAAAAACCCCTGATTCTTTCATAAGGTTATGGTAGAGTTGCTAAACCTGAAAGAAAACAAGGAGAAAGGACACGCCAGTTCA